>BMAV01024054.1:40815-73700 GCA_019973955.1 Trichonephila inaurata madagascariensis | reverse complement strand
TGGCATGTCATGAATTCGAATCCTTGAGCCACTGAAGCAGCTCCGTGTAGAACGTCTAATGCACGTTAAATCTGTCTTTTCAATGGTCTTTTGCCAAATAGTGTGGGGTCACGATTACCTAGTGGTCATGGTCACGGACTCCCGGTTAGCATGTCATGAATTCGAACCCTCGCGTCATTGAAGCAGCTCCATGTAGAACATCTAATGCACATTAAATATTTTTAATGGTCTTTTGCCAAATAGTGTGGGGTCACGATTACCTAGTGGTCATGGTCACGGACTCCCGGTTGGCATGTCATGAATTCGAATCCTTGAGCCACTGAAGCAGCTCCGTGCAGAACGTCTAATGCACGTTAAATCTGTCTTTTCAATGGTCTTTTGCCAAATAGTGTGGGGTCACGATTACCTAGTGGTCATGGTCACGGACTCCCGGTTAGCATGTCATGAATTCGAACCCTCGCGTCATTGAAGCAGCTCCATGTAGAACATCTAATGCACATTAAATATTTTTAATGGCATTTTGCCAAATAGTGTGGGGTCACGATTACCTAGTGGCCATGGTCACGGACTCCCGGTTGGCGTGTCATGAGTACGAGCCCTTGCGCCACTGAAGTCCCTCCGTGTAGAACGGCTAATGCACGTTAAATCATAGTGATACCTCCAAGTCCTCACATTGGCCTAGTGAGGAAGTTTAAGGAATGAAGGGAGGCTACTCACAAGGGTCATCCTTGATATATATATTTCTGAGAAGAATGCCCTTTCTCTCGTGTTGACGCATTTAATTCTTTCAAGGAACATGTGTTGACAAATATACGCTCTGAAGTATTTCGTATATGTTACGATCAAAGCCAGAAGTTCGGCCAGTTCGCATTTTGGCTCAAAAGTCCGATGTACTTGGAATTAATATTGTATATTCTACTTTGGCTCACCATTTCACGAAGTGGCTGGGAATCCTTGGTCAAAGTCTAATTCACATGTTTGGACCCAGAGGGATTCGTACATAGACCATTCGATCTGCAACCCAATGCGCTGCCAACAAGGCTAACTCGCACAAGAGCAGGGTATTCCAAGAAATGTTTTAAGGATGATTGTCAGTCTTTTTCTGTCCCATAGACCTAATTCTAAATTATCCAGATTACATTCTCTTCTAAAATATCGAATCATAAAACACGAACTTTTTTACAAGGGAAAAAAAAACAATATTAAGCATAAATTTAAATAAATATTAAGGTATAAAATATAAAAAATTATGTATAAAATATAAAAAATGGCATGTTGTGATGAAATTTCACAGATGCCACCAACAAAGAAATGTCTTTAAATAATATTAACAACAAAACTATTTTTCCTTCATATTGTTTTAATTAGCCCTTATATTTGCCATTTTCGTTTGCAAAAAATTTCATATTTTTAGAAGCGATATTTCGGGTGACAATGTGATCTGCGATCTTTAACATTAGGTATAAGGAGCAAAAAAAAAAGAGTAAGGATCCCCCTTAAAGGTATTTGACAAATTGAGTACTCAATTTGCTTTTGTATTCCTACACGATACGCAACGCATTTGCACAAGATATAATTCGTAATTTTGAAGGGCGCAAATCTTATTTTCGTCACGTTATCACTTTGTTACAGCATATACGTTCACTGAATATTTTATATTATGGCTTTAATATGAAAATAGAATTACTCCAGATCATATTTTTATATATTACAAGCTTATTTTTAACTCAGAGGTGTCACTTATATTTGAACCCGTTTCTGAAACAAATGTACTTTTAAAAAAAAGTACACAGAAGTACTCATTTTTAAATACTTCATTTTTAATAGTTCGTAAAACAATGACCTTGATTTCTTTCTTCCTTTTTTGGCCGATTGTCTCAAGCCACTATGAGAATTGGCCGGCTGAAACCCGAAATCAAGAAAAGATCAGGCATTGGCCAGTAAATTTACGGCAACGATGGTCAAAACGCAAATTGGCCAGCCAATTCACGAACTGGCTGATTTCGGGCATTGAAAGTAATATATACATTAGCATCCCCTATACTTCTAATCCAATTTTTAGCAAAACATGCAAGTAACATCTTGTAAGAGACGTATCTTCTACCATGTGGGTACTGTTTGACGTATAAAAATATTCTTAATTTCTACTACAGTTGATTTGTTAAAGGAATTTTTCAATGACATCTCGTGGTTTATAACATTCCAAAATCGGCTTTTAACAAACCAGAGATGTGATTCTGCTCGAACATGACCTTTCGATAGGCAAGGCAAAATGAATACCAAATATTTTTACAATAGATTATGCCAAGTTTGTTGGAGAAACTGCTTATAGATATTTTATTGCTCAAACTATTACAAAATCATACAAGCAATAAAATTACTGTGGAAATTTTGTATTATTCCAATATTATCATCTTGCAGATAATATATATACAGCTGTACCCGGACATAACCTTGTGGTAGAGTGCGGAAGAGAAATAACTTACATTTATGCAGAACGTATTGTCAGGCTTAATAGAAGCTCCGTTCACAGACATCTTGTAGTATATATGATTCTGTTTCAGGGAGCTCCAGCACATTACAGTTAAGAGATGCATCTCTATCTGAATATGACTTTTGACACTATGGGCAAAGTGGTACTATATCTTGGCCACCACTACCATTCAATCCACCGCATCTCAGTTTTCATAATGACGTTTCAAAGATATTGTCCATTAAATTGTGTGTGTGACTTTTAATCTGCAGAAAAACTCTTCTTTAAACATTTCTGAGGAAGGAAAAGGTGTACAGGTTATATTTCAGAGTATTTTCCAATTCCTTCTTAGCTACTAATCCAGTGTTTCTCAAATTGTGGGTCGCGTTCCCTTGAGGGGGTGCAATAACCCTACGTGGGGGGCGCGAGTACATCAAACAGTCGAAAGTGAAAGATTATTTTTAAGAAATTAATTAATTTACTGAAAGGAAACAAAACAAAATATATTTTGACATAATAAAAATACACGTTGCACTTTTATCACAATCTGTTCCAATTTAAAAATTAAAAAGGAAATGTAACATAAGCTTAAGCTTGTACAATTCCACTATTGTCGCTTGTTGCGCCCCCTACAATTTCTTACTTTTAAGACATTACTCATACCGAGTGGACGTACTATACCGGTCGTCCTATCATGCGAAAATGCCTCTTTGTCTAAAGATACTTTAATTCTGAAATATATTGATAAATTGTCGGTACTGATTGTTCATGTTTATGATAAATAAATCTATGTTGTATTTTTTATTGGATTTCTATCTCATTTGAAATGCATCGACGTGAATTTTAATGCTGGCATCCGCCGTATTTAGGCCTATCTACATTTTTCTTATTACTTAAATGTAACTTTCTTAAAATATCTGTCAGTTAAAAGTAACATATGCAAAATTTAATACTTATCTTGATCATTTGGCGGTTTATAATAAAGGCCATATGGTGTCTTTAGTATCAAAGTACATTATTATTTCATTCAATACATGGTTATTGTATGGGAGGGTGCGATGAAAATTATGATTGAAAATTGGGTCGCAAATAGTGCAAGTTTAAGAAGCACTGCGCTAATCCACGTGCAGCATTATTGTCGATTACTTGAATATGCGACACTAGTAATTCTTTCTCATTAAATTCATTTTTTTTTGTAACTACTAGCATCTTTTTGTCTCATTTACTTGGTTTTACTAACTTGCGTCTTTGAATTTCATTTCTGACAATGCACTATGTGATGTAATTTATTTGGGAATGTATGTGCTACTCGATCTTATAAAGTCTATCCTGTATTTTTTTTTAAACATGTGATATATATATCGAATCTGAACAAGAGTCTAAATTTTGTGTTATAACTAATGAACAAGAATCGAGCTAAAGCAGATAAAAATACAATTTCATACAGCTCAATCACGGATTCCACATCTGTATTAGAAACCAACAAATCATATTGAGAAAGAGAAATCAAATTTCATAAAGGTTGATAATATAGAAAACGAAGAACAGAGAGAAAAATCAAGAAATTTTTATTTCTTTTCAATTCGCAAGCAAGCACGGTTGGTAAAAAAAATCTTTAACTGTTATATTGCGAATTTTTTTTTGTTCAAAATAAAGAACATTAAAAGTAAAAGAAAAAACTCTCAATTTTTGACTAGAAAGTAATAAATTTTTGTTTCCACATGCTTATCTTCTTCAAAAGCATAATTTACACGCTGATTTCAACCACTCAACATCAATCATAAAGGTAATATGAGCGTGCACCAGTAACAACATGTGGCTCACCACGAAATTTTCAAACCTTTCCATTTGAATTTATAAGAGTGGATAATTTGAGGTATAAGGAACCGGTTTCTTAAGGCTGTCTTCGGTTAATGTTAAAGAATAGGACCAGAATTTGGAACATTTTTTCAGATATAAAAGAAATGAAACATTAATGTGATATTCTGACTTCACTATCCTTTAGAGAGCAGAATTTGTTTATCATACTTTCCGTTTTTAACCGAGTTTTGTCATTTTTTCTGGTATAAAATGTGTTTCGCGTTTTTTCTCCTATACCGTAATGTTAAATGGGCTATGCCTTCACGTATTAAAACATAAAAGAAAGTATTCATGGAATATATTGGTATTTTTAAAAACGCTATATTGTTAACAAAGGTATGAGTTATAATATTGCAAATTTCCATAGAAATTGAGGCATTTTTTCTGTCTGAAAATGTGCTTCGAGTTTAGTTTAAGCTCTCTTACTTTTACCAGAAGACAAACCTTAATCATTTCACAATCTCTTTCTTCTAATGAAAGTATGTACGGGAATACTCCGCTTAGTGTGGCTTCAATCAGTGCGAACGACATTGTAGTAATTGTAATTTATAACTAATTTATAACTCTACCTGTACTAACCGTACTATGTAGCATAGAGTTATAAATTACGATTAGCGCTGATTGATTCCCTATTGTGAGGTTCTGAGAAACTTTGAGCCAAACACTTCTCCCACTAAAACTATATTGCTAAAATAAATGATTCAGGGTTGAGTGCGATGATTAATTACAGCCTATGTGTACAAATTTTATCAACAAAAAAATGGGCTCATGGAAGATACTGTCCACAAAGATTACTTACCTTCAATCTTTACGACAACCTCACTGCGAGCGAGTCTTCTACTTTTGCTATCTAATTCCCATCACAGGATTCGCTCTTTTTATAGGCTATTTCTTAGGTTCTATTCCCTGTCATGTTGTTATTACTAATGCCACCTGATAGGCATGTGTCAACATCGCCCACGAAATTCATCATGACAAAGGTCTAGATCTGGGGTGTCCAACACGCGGGCCGCATGTGGCCCGACAGTACGTAAGATGCGGCCCGCCGACTCTTTTTAAAAAAATTTTAAATATCAGGTTCTTAAAGTTTTTCATTTTGAAATTTATTTCAGAGGAAAATTATACATATATATATAAATCTACAATGTATTTGCCTGTTACCTGTTCTCGTTTTAAAATAGATCCTTTTTGATAATAGATATGTCCTTTAGATTAAAATAGATTTATATTTTACTAAACAGTTACATTTGATTTTTTTATAATAAATTACTTTTATAATAAATTCCGAATTGCATTATGCATATCCTTTACTATGGATGGTACATGATTCTCTGTGTATGCGACTTTCGTTTCTCCTCCTCCTTTTCTGTTCGGAGTGCCCAAAAAGCAAGAGGCAGTCAGAGATGTTTTTTAAAGTTTAAAAAAAAATATTCAGGACGGTAAAGATAAAGGGCAACGTATACTTAATCGTTTACGAATGTCAGCAAATCAAATTTCAACAATGAGTGTAACGAAAGATCAATTCAAAAGGAACACTTAAATTTTCAAGAAAACGGAAACTGTAATATTTTAAACATAATTTGATCATTGCATTATTGTATTATATAAACATTCTTATATTATCTATGTCTGTATACATGAAAAATAATGAAAACAATAATAATAATTCCTTCTGTTTTAACTTTTACCTCCAATATATGTTTTTTTTTGTTTCCAAATCTGATAGAAAGGTACATATTTTTATATGCGACCCGCGAGATTATAATGTTGTTCCGAAGTGGCCCGCAAAGTCATTTGGGTTGGACACCCCTGGTCTAGATTGTACGCCTGTCGTTAGCCGTAGCCTTGAGTACCATGCAGGGGACAATACGTTTTGGCTCAATTCCACCCTAATTTTGAGGGAAAACACCCTGGAGAAAACTCGAGGGCCTCCCACTCCTCCTCCCCTTCCACCAACCTCACGAGAGGACTTGTGGCTCGATGGCTATTTAGAGTACCCCTCTGCCGCAAAGGCACTACACATTTACAAATATCCATGCCTTCTCCAAGATTTGAGTCCAAACCCTAAGGCACAGCATTCAGCGACATTAACCACTATACCAGTTGGACGACATTCTATATCATAAAACATTTTACCGAATTCATCTGCATACATGCTGAAAGCACTGGCTCTCGCCCGATCACCGAAGTAAAGCATTATCAAGAACGGCTAGTATTTGGTTATGTGACCACCCTAGAACACCGCGATTTAATTGTACGGAAATCATCCTCCATGTTGCATTATTACACAAGTTTCCCACTAAATAAGTTACTTAACCTTCTCATAAGAATTTTTATAAAGGACACTAAGAGATTAAATAGTTATTATTTCATAAAATTTAAGTTGCAATGAAAAATGATTAAAAACAACGAAACATCATAGTTTTCACAGGGCTAGAGGGAAACTTTTTCACACTCTTCAGTGCGAATCAAGCTAATAGAAATAGCCTTTAGTGTACAAAGAATAGAATGGTATACAGAGTTGTTTTTTGATTCACTATATTCCTTCCAACTTTTCATACAGCTATAATAATAAAAAAAAAGAAACGAGTCTTATAGTAGTAGTATATGATGTGTAACATCTGACATGTTATCGTGGTAAATACGCACTATTAACTTTTATCCTGAAAAAAATATGAAAAAAAAAATCGGGTATGATTGGAAATAATTTTCTATCGAATAATTATATTTTTAATGAAAATTGTATTTAATTAACAACAGGAGTAATGCAATATTTTATCAAAAATAATTAGCCTTGTTCAATTTGGGGAAGAGCGGAGACAATAGACTTATGATATCTAAAATACGACACATATACTTTTGATTTCAAAGTATTTAAAAACCGTTGAAAAACAGCGTCAATAACAGTACCACTGTTAGCAGTCGAAGCATTTTGATTTGTGTTCATTTCGAGCTTGAGTTCATCATTCATAAAAGCTATGAGCGGCTCAGCTTTTGGCAAAATGAAGTTAAAGTTAAAATCACTCAAAATCAGGGGAAGCGAGTGATAATTTTTTTTAAAAGAGCAGAACCACCTTCTTTATATGGTAAAAGTACAAAATGCAGGAAATCTTTAATTTTTTTTTAACCGTTTGATTCGAAGAAATGTGTACGACCACCGAAATCACTGTTTGTCCATTTTCAAATAAGCATTCTGCCTTACTTATGTGTCCCAATATCGTGACTAACGAATTTAGAGTCCAGCGCTCGAGTGCTTGATGGCTACTAGAGTTGGACCCCCATGCGAGGGTAGAGAAAAGACTCAGCCACGCACTCTCATGGGTCAAATCAAGTAGAGCGCGCTTACGTCACATCCTGTTACACACATCCGTCCCTTTTCACGAAATCACTCCCACAAAAACCAGCAACCGAGAGGAAAGATGTTACACAAAAAAAAAAAAAAAAAAAACTAAGACGAATACAGCAAACAAAAAAATGTGGGAAAGAATACATATAAATTTCAAGCTTTATTTATAAACTTGTAGGTGTCCTATGAGTGAACCCCCTTGGTCATATACGGTCTACATCAATGTGATAGTGCAGTTCCTGCCCCACACTGCTCAACACTCTATCAAAGGTATTAACAGCACGAGTTATCCTTTCAGGCACTTCTGCTACATCACATGGCAAAAGGAATAATAAAATTTTGGTTTGGGGTAAAAAGTCTTGGGATTGCAGAGATAACACGGAACGGACAATACGGGCTGTCAAAACGTTGATAGTACCATATTGACTAAAGTGATGCAGGAACTGAACTATCGCATTGATGTATGCCGTGTGAGCAAGGGTTCACATATACAACCTCTTGCAATAAAGTTCGGTGAATGAAGTCAGAACGGCCGATCTGGTAACGCTGAGGAAACAGAACGCTGCACATGCGTAGTGGCAGGTGTTGACCATCTGCCCTTACCATTGTTTAACTGAGCGTCTTTTTTGTTCCATGCAAGACTTGTTTTTTTCACTACGTGCTTGTTTAGTGCTTTAGTTCTTAACTGAGAACAGGAAAATGAACTAACAAAAGATTAATTTAAAGTTTTATTTTAAGCATGGCAAGACACTGATAGAAAATTATTCGATGGTAGTAAGTGTTTATGAAGATAAAATCACTGTCCATTAAGTGTGTGTACGAGTGGTTCGCTCGTTTTCGAGAAAGCCGGGAAAGTGTTTCTGACAACTCCCGTAGCAAAAGACCGGGGGTCGCGGTCAGTGACGAAAACATTGAGAAAAAGAGTAAATTAATCAAGAAAGATAGTCGATTAATGGTGCGTATGATAGCTGGACGATGAATGCTGCAAGATACATTGAAATTTTGACCCATCTCATTAAACGTCTATACAAGGTATGATCCCTGTATGTACAACAAGGTTCACAGTATTTTGTGCACGACAATGCTTGTCCTCACACAGCCAATATCGTCAAACAGTTTCTGAGAAAAAAAGGCGTGCAAATTTAACATCCACCATTCTCACCAGATCTCAATCCACCAGACTTCTTCCAATTCCCACGACTCAAACTCGCTTTGAAAAGAAAGAGATTTGACGATATTCTTAGCATCCAACAAAACGTGACGAGGCTTTTGATCTCCATTTCAAAAGAAGACTTCTTGCAAAGTTTCCAGGACATGTATAGCAGATCAAAGTGGTGCATAGTTATAGGAGGGGACTATTTCGAAGGACAGTAAAGGTAACTTTCATTAATATTTCATTCACGTTAATGTTACAGGACTATTCACCGAACTTTATAGTCAGAGGTTGTAGAACAAATGAAAGCAGGGACGTCTTAAGATTCTTTAAGGCCCTGGGCCCCCCCCTCCATGCAAAAGTAGGCCCTACCTAAAATCTTTAAAAGCAGACAGTATATAGTATGCACTGTCAAATACTCGTTCAAAAGGTAATTTGAAACAAATAAATGTGAACGACTCACAATCTCAAAAATCTAGACATAAACCGGCTCGACCGATGGCCGCATTTCAACTACATGAGCTGAATGATTGTTTATGGTATCAGGCCTGGGCCTAGACATGGACAAGGGTCATCGCAAAATAATACAGTCTTACCACTTTTATCAGTTGGCATTCAGTTTGAAATTTCCTGTTTTTTGGAGAATATCTACGGGAATAATATTTGAGCATTAAAATTAACCGGATCATAATATTATTAACACAGAGTCGAGAACGAAACGAAGCCCTCGCCTACGGTTAGGACCTGGACCCTGGTCCAGTTGACCCATACCTTAAGACGTCTCAACCTGAAAGTTATGTAAATAAAATGTGAACTTTTCTTGTATTCTTTCACATTTTTTTTTTTATGTATTTGTCTCAGTTCTTTTACTAGAGCGCTCCGGAAGCCTTAGAGGAAATTTTGAATAACCTGTATGTTTGAGTTTCTTGATGACAAATCTCTCATCAGCACTGAAGAAAAAAAGAGCTTACGAAATTATAGAAAAATCGAAGAAAATGTGCAAATAGATAAAAAAAACACATAGAAAAATCTTGAGTTATACAATGCTGTTGGAAGAGCATGTGGTTTGATTGAAGAAAAGGATTCAAATGAAAAAAGAAGCCTTTGAAGAAAGTGAAAATTAGAAAACAAAATTCTGTATTATATTCTTGATGTACGGAGGGAAAAAAAGAGGTTGATGGGAAAACTTTGACTGTGGTTTTCTAGTTAAAAAAAATAAAACAAAAAAATTCTCATTTTGTAAGCATTTTTAAGCAATAAAATCATCCCTTATTGTTTTAGTTTTTATATTTTTTTATTATTATTATTTTGTGTGTTAATTTGAGTTAATATACAAATACCTTTGTTTAAACAAAATCTGATCGGAACGAACTGTTTATTTTCCTATGGAAATAATGTTTCCCTCATTGCGGATTTGCTTAATGCGGTTCTTCCGAGGGACTAATTAGCAGTACTTAATGGGGGTATTTCTGTATATAATTGTGATGAAAAAAATTTAATTAGTTTATAGACTATTTTTCAATTACGGCATTTATCAATTCATGATACATAAGTAATAAGCTGCGAAGGATTAAAAAAAAAATCTGTTGCACATGAACAAACAACTTTTTTCTTCCATTTTACATTTAAAAGGCTTTGAAACCATCTTTTTGAGAAAAAAAACCTTTAAGACAAGCAGCACCTTCCAATGTTTTTTTAAATATTTTAAGAAGAAATCAAATACATTGTATTTAACCATGATTTTCAAATAATGATGCTTTTCAGGTCAAATTCAAGGAATTTTATCAGATGTCGTGCACTCTTATGAAAACAAAAGACAATGGACTAAAAAATGTTTCAGACAATGATACTAATCCGGTTTTTTTTTTAATAAACAATATTTATTTCGTAAGAAAGTTTGTTTAAAAAGATAAGAGTTTTCAAAAGAAAAAGAAACAATACAAAAACGATTAAATCGAATTCCTGGAATTCAGGAAGAATTTTATATGAAAATAAAGTTTCTTTAAAAAAAAGCATACATACACGCGCATTACGAATCGAAGAAAATGCAATAGAGGACAAAATATAATGAAACTTTAATGTTTGCTGGAAATAGTGAATTATAAAATTCAGTGTTGATTTAATGATAAACATAATTCTCTTGTACAAATAATATCAATATTTATTGAACTAAAAATCATAAACTTTCCTTAACTCATTCAAAAATTTTAGTCACGATGTTTAATGAATAATGCTCAACTGTTGTTCCAATATTGTAAATACAGTTTATTTTTCAAATAATATTGTAGGAAATTTATTTAATTTAAAGTGATTGACAGAATCGCGATTTTGAAGAAATGTATAAATGATTTTAATTAATTTATTTTTTGATATTTTCGATCAGTTTAATTATAATATACATATAAAAATTTAAAAAAATTTTAAGAGATGTTGGAAAGCTAAAATCTTATTTTTCTGAAAATTTGAGATTTTTACATTTTTAAATTTTATAGATTTTAATTTTTCTAAAAATACCTTACTTTAACCTCTCGGATAATTAGAAGCCCTTAAAACCTATTTTTAAGTAATCGTTGAAATTGGGCCACTCCCATTTGAATGGCGAAAAAAGTAAACAAAGTACTTCGTTTTCGCTTAAAAGTTGAACGACTGATATAAACCAAAACATGTTTTTTTATTGTAAATTAAGCCGTTTATTTTTTTTATTTCCTAGCCGATTAGAAATATCATTGTACACATTAAAATCAATTGATCTCAAAATGAAAATTTTGATGTTCCATATACCTTATCTGATAAACTATTGTTCAAAGGTATGTAAATTTTTTCTGATATGTTTATAATGCTGGCTAATATATACTGAAATAAGCTTTTTGTAAAAAACTTAAAAATTTATTTTTTACAAATTTTTATATGTGATAAATGGGTCAAACTTCACTCTATGTTTGATAAAATATTTTATTAAAAAATTCAAAATTAACTAAAAGCTCATTTCAGTATAATGAGAAAGGTGTACTTTAATTGTATGAAAAATTTCAAACAGTACATATAACAGATTTTGAGAAAATGCACATCAAAAATAGCCAATTTAACATTGCCGGTATAGAGGTTTCCCACTCGTCTTAAGAAACTTTTTAAGAAAGTTTCTGATAGTGCTGTGTTTACTTGAACAGATCGCTTGTTGCTGTCTTTAAACTGAGTGAAAATAAAAATGAAGCGTTACACCTTGTACCACTAGTCACAAATTAGTTTTGGAAGAATATCGCCTTATTGTAGTATCTGTTGATCCAGGAACTGGGCCTGTTAATTCTAGAGGCTAAAAACAGCAAATGCATTTGCGCGAGGAGGATTCTTTTATATATATATATATAGCCGACCAATTGGATCCAATTTATGCAACTTACAACATGTGAGTTATTCATCTTAGCCGTATTTAAATGATCAGCTGAAATATGGAATGCCCTTGAACTCATAGGTATTATATTGAGACTTTACAAAAAGTGAATTTGCTTATAACTGTCATTTTTTTGAATGAACATTCTCCTTGTCGCTTCAGAAATTAATTAATCCTTGTCACTCTGATAAAGCTCAAAGCTGAACAAGAAAACTTATGGACAAGAACTTAAAAACAAAAAGCAAGTACTGTAGGATTAATGTTACATCTGCATTAATCCAATTATATATACACACTGAAGAACGAAAAAAATACTGGTACAAGCATGTGTATGGAAATAAAGAGATATGGATCCAATCAGAGTACGGCGCTGCGGTCGGCAAAGCCTATATAAGACGGCGAGTGTCTGGCACAGTTGCAGTCCAGTGCAACGAGAAAGAGTGTTTGATCACTGCAACCGAATTCCCAGTTCCATGATTTATTGCTCTCTCTACCACTCCATACCCTCAAGTTAGCCCCGCCTACCTTCCACGTCCAGACACCAATGGGAGCTTACACAGACAATCCAGGCCTCTCAACATCCCAGAGCCCAATACCCCAAGTATGGGACGGAGGGACGCATCGCGTCCCAACGCCCAACGATGACCAGCGACCGGCACAGTTGTTAGATAGGTTACTGCTGCTACGATGTCGGGGGAAGAGGGAACAGCCCGCTCATATGTCATCCACGCTACTTGACCATGGTTCAAAATTAAGTGGTCCGTCGTAAAAAGCCCTCGTGTAGCTGAACAGTGTGGCGTGAATATTCATTAACCCAAGCTACGATGGCAGGTTACCAAGATTTAAGTGACTTTGAACGTGGTGTTATAGTCGGCACACGAGAAAAATGGGACACAACATCTACGAGGTAGCGATGAAATTTGGAATTTTTCGTACGACCATTTCAGGAGTGTACCATGAATATTAGGAATCTGGCAAAGCATCAAATTTACGACATCGCTGTGGCCGGAAAAAGATCATGCAAGAACGGGAGAAACGACGACTGACGAGAATCATTAAGCGTGACAGACGTGCAACCCTTCCGCAAATTGCTGCAGATTTTAATGATGAGTCATCAACAAGTGTCACCATGTGAACCATTCAACAAACATCATCGATATGGGCTTTCGGAGCCGAAGGCTCTCTCGTGTACCCTTGTTGACTGCACGAAACAAAGCTTTACGCCTCGCCTGGGCCCATCAACACTGAAATTGGACTGTTGATGACAGGAAACATGTTGCCTGGTCTGACGAGTCTCGCTTCCAATTGAATCGAGCTGATGGACGTGTGCGGGTATGAAGACAACCTCATGAATCCATGAACCCTACATTGCAACAGAGGACTGTTCAAGCTGGTGGAGGCTCTGCGTTAGTATGGGGCGTGTGCAGTTGGTGGGAAATGGAACCCCTGGTACGTCTAGATACGACTTTGACATGTGACAGGTACGTAAGTATCTTGTCTGATTACCTGCACCCTTTATGTCCATTGTCTATTCCGACGGATTTGGGGATTTTCAGCAGGACAATGCGACACCCCACACGTCTAGAATTGCTACAGAGTTGCTCCAGGACCACTCTTCTGAATTTAGACGATTCCGCAAAATCCCCAGATATGAACATCATTTAATACATGTGGGATGCCTTGTAACGTGCTGTTCAGAAGAGATATTCACCCCCTAATTTTCCTACTGATTTATGGAAGCCCTGCACGATTCATGGTGTCAATTACCTCCAGCACTACTTCAGGCATTAATCGAATCTATGCCACGTCGTGTTGTGGCACTTCTGCGTGCTCGTGGGGGTCCTACGCGATATTAGTCAGGTGTACCAGTTTTTTTTGGCTCATCAGTGTATATATTATTAACTAATGCATTACACCTCTATTAAGATAGCATGAACGTATGTTAAATCTGAAATGTATTTTATTCCTGTTGTCGCGCTAATTTTTTGTTTTTTAGGAAGTTTTTAAAAAATGGGCATTTGCGGTTTTTGTAATTTTTTTTTAATGATACTTCGTAGTGTGCACAAAAAATAGGTAATTGAATCACTCAATAAATAAGTATCTATATAGAAATTACAAATAAAATACATAAACTCAAATTAAAAACATTTAGTCTAAATGCCTATTATATGCCAAGTGATATTTTAATGCTTGTCGATAACGCCATTTTTTCAATCTTGTTTTTGCTACTATTCGTAAAAATAGAATCAGTGTTTATACAAAAATTCGGTGAAAATAATCAGGAACAATATCAATACCGCAATGCAACAACAATACTTCAAGCGGAAATATAATGACCAATGAGATGCCGTGAACAGTTTTCTAAGCCGTAAGCCCTTATGCATGCAACTCTTAAATATTTTAAGAGATAAAAAATTCCCTGATGTACCCTTTTTAATTCTTTTTAATCGGTGTGAAGTTCAAAACAGGCATTATTGTAAAAAAATAAAATTTCTGTGTTGTCCTGTAATGTGGATGAGATTATCTTAAGCTCTAAGGTGTTCTACTTGTAAGAGTTAGAAAAAAGTTCTCTTTAGTCGGCTTGTAAATAATTAGCCTACATGTACTTACCCGTAAAATATTTTGTTCCGCTCTTTCTGCTCATGTGATGTTGCCAAGTTCAAAGATAGTTGTAAGTCAATAGCTCTATAACGTCCACTTGCAAACACAGGTAATTTTAACCTTGATTATTTGATGTCCATTTAAGCTGGTTTCACACTAGGCAAATTTGTGCCAGTCAACACGTTTTCTGTCTCTAATCTTTTAATATGGAGAGAATTCCTTCCACGCACGGGCACAAAGTAGTCTGAAAAGGAGTACCGTAAGAGAAAGAACTCATCGGTACACTGAAGGAGCAATAAGGGTCTATTTTCAATTCCTACTATTAGTTCACACTCTTTAACAACCACTTTGGGTTGTTGGTGTTTGGAGAGGTTTGAGCAAAGATCTGCCATAGCAAGTTTTAAACGCTATTTATTCCTTTTACTTAATCAACACAATTCAAGGTAGGAAACGCACTTAGTAAGTAACCTGAAGAACAATCGCATAGGGAAGCTACTAACATATACAGTGGGTGATCGGTTAACGAACACTTTCACGAAAGATTTTTGTGATCAGGTAACGAACACATATTCGAATAACGAACCCTTTCAAGAAAGAATTTTTGTGTTTGCACAACGAACACATATTCGGATAATGAACAAAACGAATTCTAACGAACACTTCTCGGCTCTGAAAAAAAATTAATATTTAACATTTGTTATCATTTTGCATAGAAAATAAGATCCCTGAAAGGAGAAATGCTTAAAGCAGGCTTAGTACTGATAATTACTAAGGGAAACTTGAATTAACAATGAATTTTTAAGGTCGTTCAATAATTATTATTATGACTAAAATCAATACACACTTGAATACTTGAATTTCAATATGAATATCAATATTTTCTGACAGCTGATAAGTTATGGGCGAGTGGATTTGCTGACATGGCAAATAAATTAAGTGAATTAATTTTTTCAAACAGTGCAGACTATAAAATATAAAGGTGCCGATGACTCGCTACCGCCGTAAAAATACCTGAAATATGAGAAACGGACTAAAAATCGTTTTTCATCTCTCCTAAATTATGTTGCTTACCTATTAAACTTCAAAATTTTGTTGAAAAAAAAAATCCAATAGAATATTCATACACATTAGACCATCAGTTTCGGTTTTGATTTCATTTTTTTAGGGTCTCCAGAACGAATTAATCGATTTCACACAGAAGTCTATGGTGAATCGATGATCGGTTAACGAACAATTCGGATAACGAACATAGTCTTGGAACGGATTATGTTCGTTAACCGATCATCCACTGTAATTAAGATTTTACTTTACTTACTCCTGGAGCACTCTTGATTCCTACGCTTCAATTCTCTGCAAGTATCTTGGTTAACTACGATTCCGGTGCTACGATTTCCGGTCATAAATCGTGTTCACAGTTTAATCACTCACTTTTAATCTCCAGCTATCAACTGTCGACCATCCATCGACTATCATCGCGTACACAAATGCCGACACTTAAACAGAAGAGCTCATTTAACTAAACCTTGTCTTTATTTTCGAGAGAAAGGTTTCAACGGAATTTACAATTAAAAAAATAATTTATCCAAGAGGATTCGCGGATAGACCCGTTACATTTTTCCCTGTATATATTTATTTATATATCTTGTTCAAATTTTCAATCGTTAATAAAATAATTTTTATTCATCCACTCAAGTTTTTAAACTTGTAGTAGATGATACTTGATGTAAAATCAGTTTTTTCACATATTAATTCATTTTAAATAAAAATTTTCTTTGAGGACCTAAGTAGGAAGTGACTTAATTTTTTTTTATATATATTACTTGTATACGAATCAACTTGTGCCGCACCTAATGAAAGGAGCAGACCGTCGGGAGCTATTTTGGAATCGAAATTGCCTTGAGTCTCTTCACACGCAGTAAACTGACACTCCTTGCTGTATCACACCCTCGAGCACTCGAAAAAACAACGCTCTGTTCCTCATTAGTTGATTCAACTAAAAAGATACTCCAGAAGCTATGCTCTTTACACGTGTCTGCTTGTTTATAGAAATTGGGGAAAGCTTTAATGTTTCTTCGGACTTAATTAATATACCGATGAAAATGGCGCTCCCTTTTCCCTTATGGCAAACCCTTTTCAGTCAACTTTGCGCCCACGTGTGAGAAGAATTCTCTCCCTCTTCACACTAGAGGTGTGGTGACAGGAAATGAATTGACTGGCACAAAGTTGCCTCGAGTAAAAAAGACCTAAAAAGATTTTCCCATTTTCAATACACAAGTAGCTACATGTGAAGAGTGTAGCTTCCGAAATATCCTTTTAGTTGAGTTAACTAGTGGGGAGGAGAACGTGGTTTTCAGTGCTTAAAGGAGCCATGCAACAGGGAGGGCCAGTTGACTCCATGTGAAGGAACCCAGGCAATTTCTATCCAATACTAGCTTCCGAATGTCTGCCTCTTTTGTTAGGTGTGGCATAATATGATTCGTATGAAAAAACCTTATTATTCTTCAAAACATAGTTACTTCACACACTCGTGTGAGGTAACTATGTCTACCTATTTCACTGGTGATACACGTCAGCTTGATTAATATCTAGAGCCATCGTTGCCAGCCCTATCGAGTTGGCCCTCTGTCTTTACATCCTTTAACTGTTTTCCGGATTTAACCCTCAAGGGAGTATGCGAGGGGTTAAAGGGGCGTTAGAGATAAATATTTCCATTTTTGAACTAAAAGACCTTCAGACTAGAAATTTGGTAGGCATGTTCCTTTCATGGAGTAGAGATCCGCTAAGAAAAGGTTTTTCCAAAATCAACCCACAAAGGGTTAAGTACCCTTACAGATAAATATTCACGTTTTTTAACTAATTGACCTGCAGATTTGAAATTTGGCTGTTACATTTATATCAAGGACTAGAGAACAGCTACAAAAAAGGCTTTTATGAAAATTGAACCCCATTACCCTTGCGAGGGGTAAAAGGGGTGTTAAAAAGATAGAGGATAGGGGTAGATAAAGGATAATTCTGCTTTTTCGAACTATTAAACATAGACTTGAAATTTAGATATATATATTCCATGTTTTTTTCATAGAGTAGTGATCCTCTTAGAGAGGGTGTTTTGCGCAAATTGTGTGTGTGATATCCAAAAGAAGTTGCGCTTGTGTTTTATATTTTTAAAAAATTCCTTTTATGAATAACTAAACCTACAAACTTGAAATTTAGAAAACATATAACTTTTGCTGTTCAGATATTCGATAAGAAGGTGGTATATTCAAAAGCCAACCCACACGGGTGCTATGGGGGCTTTATACAAAAAAAAATCCCTTTTTTCAACTATTAGACCTACAGATTTCAAATTTGGCAAATCTGATTTTTTGTTGAGCAGAGATATGCTGACAAAACCTTCTTTTTTTTTTTTTTGTTAAATTTGCAATTCACTTAAATTTAACACATTAAAAAAACTTCTTTTCCTTCAATTTCTATCTTTTTATTTTTCAATTTACCCGCACAAAGAACGGGTTTACAGCTAGTATCTTATACAATTCTGTATTAAAAATATAGTATTAAAATTTTTTTTGTGTCAGTAGCCCTCTAATTTAAACTAAAATATCGTTCTGAGTTTTGTTGAGGGTCTAAAAACTTTCATACTTTTCAGACGCTTTGTGTTGCTTCTTAATTAAGTTGCAATACAACACATAGCAAAAAATACAGGTGCTTCCTAATCTCTACAAAGGATCAAATGTTTCAGTGAACAATCTAATGGTTAATTCGGTTAAAAGTTCTATGTATTTATGGTTGACATGTTTATAAACATCAACGTCGTAAGTAACGAGTGATCAAGATGTAGCCAATTAGAAGCTTTTGTGCGAGAGAGTTACGGTCTGATTGGGGCTATTATCTACATCTTCATCGCTTACTATTTTAGTATGAATGAGCATTTTTAGCTATGATATACTATTTTTTCATTTAATATGTCGATTTCTTTTTCATTTAATGCAGAGTTTATCAAACTGTGGGGTGCGCCCCCCCCCCTTGGGGGCATAATAACCCTACGTCGGGAAGGGGAGAGCAAATCGAAAAGTCCAAAGTAAAAGATTTAAAATAATTATTCGTTTACCGAAAGGTGCAAAACAAAATGCGACATGATAAAAAATAAAATACATATTTACACTATACTTATAAATGTATCAGTGCGGCAAAAATATTTAATAATTAATCTATCAATACTAAATTAAAAGCAAGTTTAGTAATTACTAATAACTTTCATGGGCTTGTCATATACAAAATATAATATATATATATATATATATATATATATATTTATTAATATGTGCATATATTATTAAAATCGCATTGTACCTTTAGTGTCGAAATACATTATTATTGCATTGTTAATACATTGTTGTTGTATGAAAAGGCGCGATGAAAATTATGACTGAAAATTGGGTCGCAAATATGGAAAGCTTGAGAAGCACTGATTTATAATGCTTAGGTTTTGATTCTTGCGTACAAAAGGATAATAGGTAAAATAAGAATTTTATTATATAGGAATATAGATTTTTTCTCCTAATTTTTCTTTTCAATCCTTAGCTTTTGGGCATTTAAAACCAATAGAAAAAATATGCAAAATAGACCTTGATTTGATTGTTCATTTTGAAGCTACACGAGAGCTATTGACTACGCATCGTAAAATGGGATACAATCTCATATGAAAATAATACAATTTCTACAGATATAATAAATATACCCTCCCACCGGATTTAATTTAAATTGTGAAGCACCACTGAATTTCATGTGTCATAATTGATACCTTATTAGTTTTTTTTATCTTTGTAGAAAGTAAGAAAGAATTCCGTATATATTAATTGTAAGTAATGTGAAATGAATTATTCCATTTATGTATAGCGTGTAACTATTTCATTATATAGTAAAAAATTTTAAATTTCAGAAAACATTTAAAGTTTTATTTTATCATTTCTTATGATTTTTTGTTTCTATACCTTAAGGCTATCTTCGGCTAATGTTGAAGAATAGGGGCCAAATTTGGAATATTTTTTCAGATATAAAAATACTCAAACATTAATATTATATTTTGGCTATACTATCCTGTAGAGAATCACTTATTTTATCGTAATACTCAATTTTATACGAGTTGACGCAATTTTTCTATTATAAAATGTGTTTTGCATTTTTTTCCCTATACCGTAATGCTAAATGGACTATCCCTTCCTTCACATGTTAAAAGGAAAAACTAATTATTTATGAAATATTTTGAAATTTGGAAACACTATATTATAAACACAAATGCATGAGCTACCATGTCACAAAATTTTTATAAAAATTGATGCATTTTTTGTTTTGTCCGAAAATGTGCTCTGCGTCAAGTTCACGCTCTCGTACATATGGCGAAAACAGCCTTAAGCTGATCTATCAGTATTTGCAACTTAAAATAAATTTCCATTTTTTTAAAATTTATTATTTATTGTATCATACAGTATACAGAACACCGAGGTTTTTATGCATACACTCATATTATTTGAAGTACATACATTCTGAATAAATCTGCTGTACTAGTAGAACCTAAACTCGGGTAGATTTAAATTTATCAAAAAAAAATTTCTATTAATCAAAAGTTCTAGGTAAATCTGAAATAGAATTGGATATTATTTGGAATGAAATCTCCCCGAAAAATTATAAAAGTGTATTTCATGTTAAATTCAGAGAATATTTTTCATTCTCTTCGGTTGTTCATTTAGTTTACTCGCTGATAAATAACCAAAATTACTTTCTACATACTGGTGTGCACATTAAATCTTAAAAACAGCTAAAAAAAAAAGTCTTTAAAGCTACATTAAAGGATACTTTGAATACGGTTTGCTAAGATTTGTTCTTATAAATAAGAATTTGGAGAAAAGTTTACTTTTAGTCGATGGGGGCGCTGCATGTAAGCAAATCACTTGAAACTTTCAAATCAGAATCCTGATGAATAATTACCAGCTTTTTTCTTAATTTTCTTATTTCTTATGCTTGTACAACAGCGTTTCTCAAACCGACTCAGGTTTTCCACTTGTCAGCGCCAAATGCTTATCGGATGGAGGATCTATTGCAGATCCATATCCCTGTGACGTGAAGAAACGTTTTTCAAACTGTAGGGCGCGCCTACATATCTGGGCCGAGAGTATTGAAAAGTCGAAAAGAAAGGGTTAATTTTTTTAAAAAATTATTAATTTGCTGAAAGGAAGCAAAATACATTTCGAACTATGGAAAGTGAAATAATACTTGTCCTTTAACTTAAAAGTAACTTTAAATATATTTTTTACTAAAAAGTAACATTTTTTTTTTTTATAAAATGTTTATAATGCTTAAATTGATAGTTTATACAGTTTATAATTAGGTTCGTATATTATAGCTTCAGTATCAAAGTACATTATTATAAAATTCAATGCGTTGCAGTTGTATGGAGTGGGGGTGATGAAAAAAATGATTGAAAATTGAGTCGCCCATATTGAAAATTTGAAAAGCCACTGTATTACAGAAATAAATACACAGTAATAGTAATTCACAATCTATCAAAATATATTGTCACAAAAAATTTACCAAAGAAAAAGACAAATTAAGAATAATTTTATAGCATTTTAATTGTAATTGTGTATGGGGAGAAAAATATTGATTGAAAATTAGGTTGCCAATATTGAAAGATTGAGAAGCACTGTTATATAAGATTTTCACAGTGATATTATGATACTAGCATTATTGGTACACTTGAGATTTTACTCCAATCACACAAATCACCAACTGTAGCTTTTCGGGTGCAGAAGAGATTGTAGAAGGGGTCGGTTCTAATGACCCTTGTCCACTGGTTTTCTTAGTATGAAATTTCGAATGAACAGAAAGTTTTTGTGATCAGGCTCGCTGTGGTTCATCTCTGTTATCTGTGGTAGGTATTTGAAATATGTCTTCTCAAATACACAGTGGCATAGCAACGGGGGTGTCGAGGGGGCCATGGCCCCGGGTGACATACGACAAGGTGCGGCGGCAAGCACCACGATATTTAAATTAAAAAAATATTTCAAACTCCAAATCGCGCCTACGCGAAAAAACTGAAAGAAACGAGTGAAAGCTTTGATATACGCACAGATGCAGGAAGTTTATTAGTCGCTATGCAATTGCATTCATTTTTATGTTACTTAGGCCTCTGGCAACCGGTACTATGTGAAGTCAATGATGCTCAAAATTATTTTCAAACAGAAGGACTAAATATCCATCAATGTGCTAAAAAAATATGTTTCACAGACCGCATTAAAAGCAAAACGAGAGGAATTCGTGGAAGACGCTTTAATATATGCTAAAAGTTTATGTGAAGAGCTAGAAATTTCTTTTGAACCCCCAAGACGAATCAGGAGGAAGCATATATTTGGTGACGGAAGTAAAGATGTTCAGTTATCGCATGAAGTGAAGATGACTTTAGGCGTGCAATGCTTTTTTTTCAATAGACAGAGTAACTGCTGAAATTCGAGAAAGATTCCAACACTTGCAGACTCTAGCGCAAAAATATGCTTTTTTTAAGGCCTGAAGTGATGTTGAGCATGGACGAACTTAACTTAGATCAAGCTCCTCAAGATATAATAAAAAAGAATTCCAACTTGAGCGTGTACTTATACAAACTTTCGTAGCTGCAATAGATCCAGGATGTAAAAAAGAACTCATTAGGTCTGGCTCTCTGGGTTTATTACAATACATTATTGAGTCCCAACTTGAAGACGGCTTACTAAACATTGTCATAATGTTGAGAATTTTTTTTAACATCTGCCATCAGAGTAATGCCAGTTGCGAGAGAGAAGCTTCTCTAAGCTAAAATTGATAAAAAATTATCTCAGATCGACTATGTCTACTCTTTAAGGCTAACAAATTTAGTTATTCTGACACTTGAACATGACATACATATTGATACTGACAAATGTATAAAAGATTTTGCTGTGAAAAAAATACGAAAAGTGCAATTCTAATCAATAAAAAAAAATTTTAAGCTGCTTTTTTTTAACTTTTACTAATTTTCTTGACTAATAATTAAAATAGAGAGGCGACAAATTTCCTGTCGGCCCCAGGCGGCGAAAGCCCACGCTACGCCACTGCAAATACATACTCTAAGGCAATGGTCTTCAAACTTTTCCGAACCCTTAGAACTATAAGGTATTTTTGGGCATCCCATTCCACACACACTTAGAAGGATATCTTAAAATATTTAAAATATATCAGCATGCTATACGTGCTTTATGTAAAGACAAAAAAAAGCATTGTTTCTGTTATTAAAATTTTTTATAATGTAATTATAATATAATTTACTCATAATATAATAATAATTTATCATCCAAGTTTCACCTACCCATCTTTAATATTTAGTAACAGAAATATGTGCTCATAATTTTTTGCACAAGCTGTCAAAGTCCAGCTCTATTGAAATTATATGCAGTTGCATTTAATATTCTGCGTTTAATTTGTTTTTGTATTTTGTTGCCACATACGTTTATAGGTGGGTAGAGAAATCCCGTGTATTTTGTATGAATCAGAAAGCTAACATTTAGGAGTAGCTCTTGCTTAAATAAAGATTTTAACGTCAAATCTGTTGAAATGTGTCGATAAATTGTTTTCCCCCCTTCATTACAGGTGTGTTCCACCCCTCTACAAATGAAAAAAGGTGCATTTTCCATTAGAAAATTATTTAGTTTTGCATATATTGTACTAATGAGTATACAAAGCTATTTCGTGGAACCCGCGATAGAGTAAACAATCGAATATTCATGATCTCGTAACCGGCGTTATTGGGTTGACGATTCGGAAAAAAACACCACTGAAGACCCATTAAATCTGTCGAGGCTGAAAACCCTGTCGTTGGCGTGGTGTGGAAATTTGGATAGATGAGGGCCAGCTCTGGTATCGTCTTATTAAATTAACCAAGGTTCAAAATTGCGTTTCTGTCATCAACAGCTCTAATGTAAATACTGTGAGCCCTAACTTTGAACTTGAGGTAACAGATATTTATTTCATAATGAGACAAGTGTTTAAAGCAAGTATATTACACTATTTCCACGCATAGTTAACTTCAGCACATCCATTTTAGTACTTTAGTATTACATTTATAAGAAGAAAATATATCAATCAATGTGTGTGCGCGTGCATGCGTGCATGCCAAAATGATTGCGAGATCTCGGAGAATACAGTCCGTGCTGATTATAATATAACTAAAGAAAAAGTCCTCTACACTTGATAAGGAATCCTAGTGCTAAGAAAAGTTCCGTAAGCGAAAAAAATGCAAAATTCTAACAGTTCTGCTTTTATTTCAGAGAAGATTGATTTGTTTAGTACTTTTTTGATCGTTATTTTTGTTTACTCTCTTTCGCATGCGATTCATGACTTGGGGAAATATTTTTTTACATCTCTTCGTTCCAAGAATTTTTAAACTTTTTCTGCTAGTTCCAAGGTCAGTGAATAAGTTAGAGAAAATTTTGTTTTGCACTCTATTTAGGAATCATTCATCTTCTTCGTCATTTTAAACTATAATGCTTTACTTCAAAGATTATATCTTTTAGTACGTAAAGCTTCAAATTAATGCCTCAATAGATGTATTATTTTTTTATTCATTTTACATCTTGTATAACGTCTTTATATGCATATACATTTTTATTGAAAATTTTATACAACTAACTATTTTACTAAGTATTAAAAGATAACCACGATAACGAACAAATTAAAATGATTTAGTACTACAAATAAAATTTTCTGTAAAATGGCGAAATAAAAAGGAAATTAAATTACAAATTTATGTTTTTGACTATTTTTTCACATTAATAGTTCATATATAATGACGCTCTCATTAAAGCAAGTTTAATATGAATCATAAAAAATTTCTACTAAAATAAGATCATAGTCTGTTTGCGTAACATTAACTATGAATTACGGGATAAATCGCCTATAATTTTCTTCTTATAGTAACGCCTAATTTAAGCTTTATTAGAACTCCAACTGATTTTTATCTCACCTTCTCTAAGGAGTTTTTTTCTTTTTCTTCTGAAGTAACTTCGAATTTTTCCTATGATGAAAATATATACTCCCCAACAATCTATGAAACTATCACCTATAGCTCTAAAACTTTTATTACGTATATGTATATATATATCGGGGTAGTATTTAAGTATTTTTTTAAAAAAAACTTTATGCAACCATTTATATATTTTTTTAAAAAAATATTAGAAAACTAGCTGAAATTTACGTGCATTATCGGTGTAAGAATTTTTTCATGTTCATTTAAGTTATTAATTGTTTTTCTTTTTTTATTTAGTTTTTAAATAAAATAGATTTTTTTTTTCATTCGTATCGTTCTAAGCCAAAAAACCAATTCTTTACGGTAAAACATAATGAATTGAAACTAATTTTATTGTTCTGTACAGTTTTTAATTTTTTTATAAGCTAAACACTAATTACAGAAGTTGATTAATTTAGTAAAATTGTATTTTTGACAATAATTAATAGTAAAATTACATAATTGATACATTTAATATTCCATAACATTTTCTTTTGTTTTACTTGCTGACATATGTTGTGCTTGAATTTTTCAAGAAAGTGAGGGAATTTAGATTCTACGAGGCTTGTCCAAAAAAAAAACTCGAATAAAAAAAATCTTTTTTTAAAACCAAAATTTATTTTTACGTGAAGGAAGCATATTTGATACTATTTTTCGACCTAGTTATCAACATTGTTCAGATATTTCTCATATCCGAAAAGCAACTTGTCTATACCCTCTTCAAAGAAAGATGCAACCAATGAACAGAGCCATTGCTGAGCAGTTCTTTGTGGAAATTCATCACAAAGCAATCTTATTACGAATCGTCTGCTTTCACGAATTTTCTCATTCACTTTTTCAACCAAACCATCGTTAACAACAGACGGCTGTCTACTTCGTGCTTTGTCATAAACACTGGTGCGCCCATCATTAAATTGTTGAAATCACTTTCTCACCATTCCCTCAACCATTGCATTTTCACCATCAACCTCTACAAGTTGATGCTGAATTTCAATTGGCTTAACATTTCTTGCATTCAAAAAATGGATTACAGAACACACTTCACGGTCGGCGGAATCTGCAATCGTCTTAAACATTTTGAACGCTCTCTAACTCGTGTAAAAACAGCACAATCCATCTGTAATGGTGTCATTAAACTGACAATAAACCAGAGTCACGTGTGTGTGTGAGCGAAAACTTTTAACTCCAATACCACAACTGCGGTTGCAGTAGAACGAAATGGTACATAGTTCCCGGATACACCTTGTACGTAATATTGAAGAATGCAAAAACAATGCAGGAAAAAGTTATGAAGTTTTAGCAAGTACCAGTATGAAAATTAGAATTTATCTCTTTCTTCCCCTCCTCCGATATCATTATGTTAAAACATGAAGAAGTAATCTTATGAACACTCTGATTGAAATATCAGTTCATGAAAATTATCAAAATTGTAATACTTCGTGTGCTAAAAACGCTATGTTTTCATAGCAGTATATGTGTACGTATTTTCAATTTTAAATACACACAAATCCTATTTTTATTTACTGAAATCATTACTAAATAACCAATGAAAAAGTTTTTTTTAAAAAATATTCAGTATGATTGAAGTTTTAAGGCAAGGGAACAAAAAATTCCAGAAATCCTCATTTATTGAATTCAGTTTTTACTTTGATGAAACAAAAGATATAAAAACGTGAGCGAAAAATTGTATTCGTATCTGTTGTGAGCAAGTCCAAGTTATTATGCATCAGATTGACCAATGTCCAAAACTTATCAATGTACGAATATGAAACAAGGTTTTTATTATATTTCTTTTATATCTGCTGAAGCTTTTTAATGCGTGGAATCTTTCTTTTTAATTGCGTCCCGATGCTCCTTTCAATCCGACTCGCAAATTCAGATAACATACCTCAATTATAAATAATGGTTATGCAGGGAAATTGATACCTCAACACAAAACCCTATTCTCTACATCCTGAAATGGGAAATTTGAATCTCAACGTAATTGCATTGCAACACCTTAGCTACATAAGAGTCTTAGGAATTACAAGATTGATACCGCTAACATTCATTGGTTGCAAAACAGTTAAGTCAACCAATCAATTTGTCATTCTTCTCCTGTATAGTTTTCGAAAAAACGTGAACAATACTGTAATATACTGTTCTGAATGTAATACTATACTGTAATGTTATACTGTTCTAAATATAATCCGATGCGTTTATTCTATAAGCCGGGAGCGTTTTTAACATGCTTTTATAAGTTTCACTTGTATGTAACGGAATCTTTGAATTCGATTTTTACCCACTTTAAAAGGTCAGATGAATTCGAAATTTTGCACACTTGTTAAGGACTGATGTGTGTGTGTGTGACAATACAATAATTTCATAATTTTGTTCCATTCTCTTGAACAGGATAATCAGTAATAACGATTGCCACATTTGTCGACTAATTCTATACACCATTTTCAGATTTGGCTACTAAAAGATTAAGAGTAACCCTGCAAGCGAAAATGGTTTTTTTTTTTTTTTGCATCAGCAATTTCTTATCATAATATAGACAATTGTCCAGTCATTCTGAAAATGGAAATAAAAAAATTTGTTCTATCTCAGGAATGGGCAAACTTTTTCGGTCGCGGGCCAAAAATTAAAAAAAAAAAAGTGTATGAATAAATGATAGTTTAAAAAACTAAAAATACATGGTTTAATGCAGAGGGAACTAAAAAATGAAAAATGAATCATAGTTTGAAAAAAACTAAAAACACGCTTTTATGGTTAATCGAGCTAAAAAGTAAAAAGTAATTCTTAATATAAGAATAAAATGATTTACGAGAACATTGATGTCATTGGGTTAAAAGCGTGGGGTGTGTTTTGTACTAAATTTTTACACTAACTCAGTATTTCGGAATAGAACTAGTAAGAAATTATAACAATTGATATAGAGCACCCCACTCTTTTAACCCAATGACATTAATTTTCTCGTAAATCTTTTTATTCTTATAGTAGGAATTATTATTTTTTCTTTTTAGTTCGATTAACTATAAAAGCGTGTTTTTTAATTTTTTCAAATTAAGATTTATTCCTTCAAAAATTTACCCAAAATTCAAAATTTATAAATAACATGAACTGAGAAAAAAAATTCCTGTCATTTGTAAATAAATCACCATGGGGCGTGTTGTTGTTGCTTATGCCACCTCATCGACAGCAACATCAGATCAAGATCCGCGAAATTCATCGCGACTAAGTGCTAGATTTTTACTCCTGTCGTTAGTCTTAGCTTTGAGCCCCATGCAGGTGACAGTACGATTTGGCCGGCTCTACCCCAATTTTGAGGGAGAACACCCTAGGGGTGGTCAGGAGTCTCCCATTTCTCTTTCCCTTCCACCAACCACACGAGAGGACATACGGCTCGATGGCTATTTAGAGTATCCCCCCCCCCCGGGCCGCGCAGACACTATACATTTACAGACATCCATGTCTTTTCCGGGATTCAAACCCAGGCCCTACAGCACCGCAGTCAGCGTCATTAACCATTGTACCGGATGGGGGGCTTATGAGGGCGTAAATGTTACCAAGTGGGTAAAACGGATGTAATATTTACCAATTAAACTGCTACAAAGTAAAATACGAATGAGGATAGTTTTATTTCTGATCGTCCTATCTGAAGTTAACACATTTTTTTTTCATTCATTACAATATCTGTGCGTGACAAACTTTTTTGCGCCATTTTATTGGTTCGGAAAATGAACGGGAAGAGAAATTCGTATACAGATAGAGATCGTCGACCTATGTTCCATGCCCTGGAAGGAAAACTTGTCTCGTGAAGAACATATGCATTCAGATATCCCAATGTGTGAATGAAAATTTTAAGAAGTGCTGGAAACCTAAAAACTTCTTAATATGACAATTTTGAGATTTTTACATTTTCAAATTGTATAAATTTTAACCTTTCTAAAAATACTTTACTTTAACCTCTAGGATAATTAGAAGCTCTTAAAACCTATTTTTAATTAATCATTGAAACTGGGCCACGCTTATTTAAATGGCGTGCGCGCGCGAAAAATGTAAACAAAGTATTTTGTTTTTGCTTAAAAGTTGAATGAATAATGAAAATCAAAACATTTAATCCATGATTGCTAAAAAAGTATTTACATGGAGGTAGACAAAATCCCAATGAAAATGTAAATAACGGAATATGGTCTCGTGTACAGAAGATTATATTTGTACAAATAGAAGTATTATCATTGGGCACATAGGATGCAATTTCATCATTTAATATGGAAAATATTTCAAAACCAGAAATTTTGAAAATACTTAATATTGAGCTTGGTGCAATGGAGTGCCTCGACAAACAGTGGCTGTTAAAGGCTAAATACTCATGTTTACAAAAAACAAAGAAAGTTGAGAGGCGTCTAGCTCTCTCTTTCTTTTAAGTCTATTAAAAGGAAGAGAGAGGATGATGAGATTCAAAAAAATGTAGATCATTTAGAGTATGTGGGTGAATTTTTTCATAAAAAAGTAATTATACTTTAAAGTTCATTTATCTGAAAATGTAAATTTTTGATGTTCGATGTACCTTTTCTGGGAAAATAATGTGTTTACAGGTATGTAAGTTTTTTATGACATGTTTATAATGATGGCTAATATATACTGAAATGAGCTCTCAAAAATTTATTTTTTACAAATTTTTTATGTGAAAAATAGGTTCAATTTCACTATGTTTGATAAAATATTTTACGAATTATGAGAAAAAAATCCAAAATTCTCATTTCAGTATAATGAGAAGAGTGTATTTTAATTATATGAAAAATTCCAAGCATGTGCATATAACAAATTTTAAGAAAAGGTACATCGAAAACAGCCAATTTAAGATTGTCGGTATAGAGATTTCTGACTCCTCTTAAGGAGACATGGTACGATTTACACCAAATTTTTTAACTTAATAAATTTTCATAATTTTTTGGCTGCCTCCTATGTGTATGTATGATGTAAAACAGATTTTGTGCTCGAAATTTCCTAAAAAGCTAATCATTTAATTTTCTAAGGGAAAAACTTAAAACTTATAGAGTAATTTTAAAATACTCCTAAAAAGATTGACGTACTTATTTGAAATTTGATTTACAAGTACGTTAAACTATGTGTAACAAAAGTTTGTATGGGTTTTGGCGATAACATGATTGGTATTTGTACAATATTTCTTGTTATGAATGCTTATTGAAAATTCCTTAAAAAATGAATAAATTCTAAATTCAATTATTTTTTTAAAACATAAGTATTGCTTTGATCAGAAAATGCATACCAACTTTTGTCCCATGTACTATTTGCAACAAGCGAAAAAAATTTCCAAGTATTAGGAACATTAGAAAAAAAAAGCCTTAGCATTTTAAATGAAGAAAACTAGTTATTTTTTCTTTCCGAGATAAGTCAGCTTAAAGATTTGATTTGCCAATGGAATGTGAATAAAAGCAAATGTAAAAGTCATCATAACTATGCGTGTTTTAAACTTAGAGCTTTCAAATTTTGTGAGTCTCTAGAAAACTACATAAAAAATAGTTTAAACTAAAAAAAATTAAATTTGATTTTTTGACCGATTTTTGTCAATTGAATCGTACTGTGTCCCATTAAGAACGATTCGAAAATTCGGATTCTGACACCAACTTTGAATGATTTAAATCCCTCTACATTACTCTCCCCTTTCAGAATAAAAGTTCCTTTTAAAAGTACCCTTAAAGTGAAAAGATAAAAATGCTTGCCTACGACTAAAAAATGGAAAATATTTAAAACACAAATAATTAAATAACGGGTTTTTTTTCCTAAAATATGCTTTTTTCCGGGATCAGCGAATCTGCTTAAAAACCGATTCCCGAACTTTGAAAACGTTCCAAAACTCTCAACTTATATAAGGAAATATATAGCTCTTATTTACAGACACAAAAGTCATATACTAGGCTCCTTCCAACTAGTACTCTCTTAGGTTCCCCACCCCTTTTTTCCAATGAATCTGCCACTATCCTCGAAAAAAAAAGTTGTTAATTATTTTTTCTGGACCTCTCAAATTTAGTCCCTCCTTTTTTTGAGTGGTTTTCTAGTACCTCGGAATCTCCAAACTGAACACTATAATACGATAACGTAGCTCTAGTTTCTCATTTTGTCTCAACCAATGTTTCATTCACCGGATGTCTGCCAGGGATGTAGTTTTTGATAGACTGGAAAAAATTCCCGAGTGTGTGTGCATAAAGATCGGCTACACACGTGAAGCAAACCACGCCTTCTTAGCTTCGTTTGCTTACGCAAAACAAGTAACATATATAAAATAAAAATTTTAAGTCAATTCCTACATAGATCAACAAAGAAAAATTTTATTTTTTAGCTACTTTTTATTAAATAGTTATAATTAATATAAATATGTATGTGACAGAATCACAACATTAAGTGGTAATTCATTTTTATTAATTATCATTAAAGTATCGTATTGTCGACAAAACAATCGTGTCTATAAAATTTCAGTTCAACTGAATGGTTTAAAACGTGAGAAAAAAAAACTTTTTCCAGTTTTGAAACGGTAAAATAGTCACTAAGTCGCCAAAAATGATGCCAACGTGGCTGTATTTGTAATTCTTTAAATAATTAGTTTTAATTAATTTTTATTAATTATAATTAAATTATTGTATTGTTATCCAAAATAATCACGTGTATAAAATTTCAGCTCAATTAAGCGCATTAAAATGTATTTTATTAACGATTGAAAATTCCACCAAGATAAATCTATACATAAATATATAGAGAGTGTGAGCTAATATAGTAGGAATAAAAAAAATTATGACCGAATATTTCGTTTGAGGATACCTCGTCTCATACTCGATATGCTATATCATTCAAAATGAATGTATGGAATAATCCCTTATGACTCATGACCGCGGTAGCCTAGTGGTCATTGTCTCGGACTCGTAGCTGACAAGTTATAAGTTCAAGCCTAGCACACCGCTGAAGACCCGCTATGTTCAGGAACTGATGCACGTCGAAGTCCTCCCGCTAGTGTGGTATGGGGGTACGAAGAGTGGGTCTCAAATTTTGTGGTTCAATATTTCGAGATCCGTCGCCAATAATCACTGTGTTACTTTATGGTCCTACGTTAAAAAATACTCTCTCACTCCTCATGGTTTATTTTGCAGATACGCATTAAATTATACTTTTTACTTTTTTACAAAAATTAAACACATTGTTTAAGTTTCTGTATGATAATATACCACAAATACATTTATTGGAAAGCAAAAGAAAACATCTATTCTTTCAAACCAAAATAATAAGTAGATATTTTGTCTAAAATTACCTACTCATGTCCTAAGGTCAGATATAAGAAATTCTATAAAAAGCTTTGTGATCATACTTTAAACTAAATAGCGCATATATGGATTATTTTCATGATATTTAGTGTCACTTAGATTAGAATACATGTATAAACTTGTTTCAATGACATTTTGATAAAAGAAATTATTTAAATAGAACATTTCGGCAAAAAAAAACTTAGAATAACCTTTTTTCAAAACGTTCTCCTTTTGTGAAAAATGCATCTATTATAATAATATTTTGCCTGTATATAGCTCAGACCTCTGTACAAAGGCTCAACTATGATTTTTTTAAAAATTCACATTATTTTCAGAGTTACCACCAATTCAAATATATAATTATCGGCGTTTTTTTCTTAAAATTTCTCCCCTCTGTGGTCGTAAAACATAGATAAACCCACTTCGAAGTTATATATTTCAAGAATTCTAGTTGAGCCTCTGCACAGAGGTCTGATTTACATACAGGCAAAATATTATTACAGTAGAAGCATTTTTCACCAAAGGAGAATATTTTGTAAATGGGTCCTTTTATGCTCATTTTTTGTTAAAATATCGTACTTAAATAATTTTTTATAATAATACTATTCTTAAAACAATTTTATATACATTGTCTTATCTAAGTGACACTGAATATCATAAATATTATCCATTTATACGCTTTTGCAAAATCATGGTT
>BMAV01024054.1:28569-40715 GCA_019973955.1 Trichonephila inaurata madagascariensis | reverse complement strand
TCACACGGTCTCTTTTGCCAAGCATATATCAAGGCATGCATTATCTCCATAGGAATTTTTATTCTTGAAAACGTTTTTATATAAGACCAATCAAATTAGAGTGTTTTTTAATTCCTACTCTCTATTAGGTAGAAATTGAATAACATTCTAATATATTTATTTCTATACATTTATCTCTTGGTGGAATTTTCAATCGTTAATAAAATACGTTTTAAAGCGCCTCAATTGGGCTGAAGTTTTGTATACAAGATTATTTTGAATGACAATAAAGTAATTTAATTATAATTAATAAAAATTAATTGATTAAAACTAATTATTCAAACTATTACAAATACAACCACTTTGGCATCCTTTTTGGTGACTTGGCGACCATTTTAGCGACTTGTGTCAAAACTTGAAAAGGTTTTTTTCTCACATTTTAAAGCACTTCTTTGAGCTGAAATTTTCTGTACGCTATTGTTTTGGGTAAAATAATACAATAATTTAATTATTATTAATTAAAACTAATTGACTGAAACTAATTATATAAAGAATTACGTATACAGCCACGTTGTTTTCATTTTAGTGACTTGGGTCAAAACTTAAAAAGATTTTTTCCCCGTTTTAAAGCAATCATTTGAACTGAAATTTTATAGACACGATTGTTTTGGATGACCATACGATACTTTAATGGTAATGAATAAAAATTAATTACCATTTAATGTTGTAATTTTTTCCTATGTATATACATGTTTATATTAATTGTAACTATTTTATAAGAAGTAGCTAAAATAAAATTTTGCTTTATTGATATAAGTAGGAATTGACTCAAAATTTTTTTTTATATTACTTGTTTTATGCATAACTTCTCCCCCCAGTACAAACCAAAGTTTAGAGATTAGATTTAAATTCAAACAGCTGGAAGACCAATTTTTGCCATGTGTGTTGTCCGGAACATTCTCCTTTGACTACCTCTGGATCGTCTTCGCTTTTTGAACAGAAACAGAATTACGTTGAACAGTTCAACTGTTTCCATTGAACACGTTTACTTTCAAAGGCTTCACTGTTCGTTTTAAGATAGTATCTTGATAAATTTTTGCTGTGGTTTTCAACTTCTTTCTTGCAAAATTTTATCTCTGAGATGCCTTCACAGTTGACATCCCATCAAACCATCATGGTAGCCAGAAGATGAGCTATCTGCACTCTTCTTTTCTCTTTATCATCTTGGACACTCCTTGCGTATACACGGGGTCCTTTAGGAAGTTCAAAGATTCTTAAATGTCAAAAATGGCCTCTTTAGTGAATAGAATCTGTCTTAGACTGTTATGAGAGCACCGCTGCAACATGGTTTTTTCTTTGAGATGTATCTCTAGTATTTTAATACAGTGCTCCCCAAACTTTTTATCGCCGCGGTCTGGACAACGTTTGATGATTTTACCGTGACCTACTGGGAGTGAGACGCTACTTGTTTACATTTTAGATTGTTTTGATTTAAGGTATCCGATTACGTTCGGAACCGTGTTTTTGCAAAAGCGTATAAATGGATACTATTTATGATATTTAGTGTCACTTAGATTAGAATATATGTATATGAAATTGTCTTAAGAATAGTATTACAATAAAAAATATTTAAGTACACTATTTTGACAAAAATGAACATAGAATGACCCATTTTCAAAATATTCTCATTTTGTGAAAATTGCTTCTGTTATAATAATATTTTGCCTGTATATCAGTTTCTCAAACTTTCAATATTGGCGACCCGATATTCAATCAAAATTTTCATCGCCCCCCCTCCATACAATAACAATGTATTGAATTCAGTTATACTATACTTTAGCACTAAACCTACAATACGGCTTTAAATTCTTAAGTGCAACCGGCGTATATAAACGTCTCACTCAGCCAGTGAATTAATTGCCATTGACATATATATACATCTTTCCAAAGTACAATCTTTTGCGAAGGATTTACTAATTTCAGAGATTTTGCCTATTTATTTCTTTTAAACCCTTCCCCATACACCACATACGCTCGCCTACTTGTTAAATGGTGGCATTGGGGAGCGAATTACCTAATTTTTAATCGGCATTTAAGGGATCAATTATAAACTGTACAAATTATCAAGATAAGTGTTAATTTTTGCGTATAATTTTATATATGACAAGCCCATGGGGTCACTGGTAATTATTAAATTTGTTCTTAGTATTGTTAAATTAATTATATAAATACATTGTGCAGTACTGATATATTTATAAGTGTAAATTTGTACTTAATTTTTTATTGTGTCAGAATATATTTTGTTCAGTAAATTAATAATTTTTTTAATAATCCTTTGTTTTTGACTTTTCAATATGCTCGTGCCCCCCTCGTAGGGTTATCACGCCCCTCTAGGGGGGCGCGTCCCACAGTTTGAGAAACACTGCTGTATATAGCTCAGACCTTTGTACAGAGGCTCAACTAGAACTTTTAAAATATATGACTTAGAAGTGGGTTTCTCCATGTTTTACGACAACACGGGGGAGACAATGTATGAAAAAAACGCCGATCATTATTTCAAATGGTGGTAACTCTGAAAATAATGTGATTTTTTCTAAACTCATAGTTGAGACTCTGTACAGAGGTCTGAGCTATATACAGGTAAAATAATATTATAATAGAAGCGTTTTTCACAAAAGGAGAAAGTTTTGAAAAAAGGTCATTCTTAGTTAATTTTTACCGAAATATTGTATTTAAATAATTTTTTTTGCCAAAATGTCCTCAAAACAATTTTATACATAAATTCTAATCTAAGTGACACTAAATATCGTGAAAATTATCCATTTACGCGCTTTTTTAAAATCATGGTTCCGAACGTAGTCGGATACCTTAAATATAAATGAAGAGCCACAAATTCCACAAGAGTCCAACTGTCTTTCTGAACTGTCTACTCAACGTTGAGAACAATAGTGCACCATACAAAACGATTATCAAAGATGGGAGTACTCAATATTTATACGGAGCAAGTCCATAAATCTTCAGAAGAGAGGCTGACAGCGCTCCTATATGAATAGTACTTTTAACTTATATGTCCTGGTTTTTTGTAGTTTTCGGCCATAGGACTATCAAGGCTATCGGAGAAGTAGACTTATGGGGATTCTATTAAAGCCATGAAAGGATAGCATTTAACGCGGTGCGTTAATTCAACAAATATTTCCCCATCCACGTGTGGAATCACCACATATATTCTTCTAAGGTAGGAGTTTCGCAGACGACTAACTAAAACCATTGTGTAAACCGTCCATTTATGCACCTTTTTAAAATCATGGTTCTGAACGTATAGTCGGATACCTTAATAATTTTAATTTGATTGTATTTAAATATGCCTACAACAGATACATTTAGAAGCATATTACATCAAAGTAAATGAGTATTGGGCGCCAAATGATAAGGGACAGAAGGGGAAGGGGTTCTTTACTAAGTCCACTAGTTATTAAAACACGTTTATTAGACAAAACAAGCACATTTACATACATAACTAGAGAACTAACAGTTGACATAGAATTGAAAGGGATCGGAGCGCATGCTCATACGTCCTTACAGTTCCGAAACTTGGCCATTACTGAAGATTGTTCTGTTCGCTAGAGGGCGCGAAAGTCTCTTTACTATTAATATGGAAGAGTCTAAATAACGGGGGGTTCGACTTTCCAACATGCTCTCTTATAGGGATATAAGTCCCTCCCAAGAGGGGGGCGTGCTCCACAGTTTGAGAAACGCTGGCCTACACAGGTTACTGGCCTTACACAACCTCTCTCTACATAGTTACACCAAAAAAGATCATTATAAAGTGACTTGCCGTGGAATATGAAGAGATTTGTGTAGAAAGTCCCCAAAACCCGTGAGAAAAATACGCCGAAATAAATAAAATGGAAATAATTTAATGTTCCTTGGGCGGCCTAGTACTATTTAAGCCAATGTCAGGTTCCGGTCTTCGGCCCGAGGGTAAGAGATAATTGATTTAATACCTTCGCAAAAAAATGGCCAATTACTCTTCGTAGCTTCTTAATCTAAGGTCATCGCATACTAAGCACTACATTGTTATTTTGCCACGTTCATTTGTTTAGCAAGAGGAGTTTTCTCGTGACAAGGATTTCAAAGAATTCTCTTCTTGGCTCCTTTGACGGGAGCTAGTGTTCTCACCGATCACGGACGACTGCTTCTAGTATGATCGGCAATGATGGGGACCTCAGAAAATATATTAATTGTTAGATAAAGGAAAAACCTTTTGATGTCTATATGTTTAAGAGCCTTAGAAATCTCCGGCGGGCTTTTTTGAAGCAATGAAATGCCTGCTATAAACTTCTGTTTTTAGTGTCCCGAGCTACTGCTTTTAATGATTTAGAACAGCATGCAAGAAAGACAACAGTTTTTAAAAAAGTATTGCTGATGATCATCAACTGCGAAATTTAAAATCGTCTGCTGTGTTTGAGGTACAGCACAAGATCTCAAATTTTTGTATCAGAACTTAGGGCTAGATTAAGCAGAAAAATATTTAAAGAAGTATTTATCTAATAATAAATAAATAAATTTTTCTCATTTCCGAGAACGTAGATTTTTTTAAAAAAAATGCCCGGTCTCGAATTTTTTCTCGTGATATGTCGTTTATTTTCCTTTATTTAAGTTTAAATCTCCCTTTTTGAATTCAAAAACGTATTGTGTGTGAGTTCTACTTTTTTTTCCTTCCTGAACCTTGTGTAGAGTAAGGATATGAAAGTAACAAAGTTCTTCCACACACAAAAGAGTAAAATGGAGAAAAAAATGTCCTAGAATTACATCTCCAATTCCGTCCTAATATTTGAAAATATTTTTAAAAATCCTAAAATCCGCAAATGAACAAGTAAACTGCACAGAATATTTTCATATACTTTCATTTACTTTCAAAAAGCCCTTTCTTTTCTCTCTCTCTTCTCTCTCTCTCTCTCTATTAGGTATACGTTATTGAATTTTTTGACGACGTTCGGAACCACGATTTTAAAAAAGTACATAAATGGATAATTTTCATGATATTTAGTGTCACTTAGATTAGAATACATGTATAAAATTATTTTAATGACATTTTGACAAAAACAATTATTTAAATACAATATTTTGGCAAAAAGTTAACTTAGAATAACCTTTTTTCAAAACGTTCTCCTTTTATAAAAAATGCTTCTATAATAATAATATTTTGTGCTAATATAAAGTAAAGACTTCTTCAGAGAGTTTGAGCTAGGATTTTTGGAAAAATTCACATTATTTTCAGAGTTACTACCCATTGAAATAATTATGGATGCTTTTTTCTTAAAATTTCTCCCCTCTGTTGTCGTAAAACATAGATAAACACACTTCTAAGTTATATATTTCAAAAAGTCTAGTTGAGCCTCTGTACAAAGGTCTGAACTATATACAGGCAAAATATTATTATAATAGAAGCATTTTTCACAAAAGGAGAATATTTTGAAAATGGATCATTCTATGTTCATTTTTTGTCAAAATATTATACTTAAATAATTTTTTATTGTAATACTATTCTTAAAACCATTTTATATACGATTTCTAATCTAAGTGACACTGAATATTATAAATATTATCCATTTATAAGCTTTTCAAAATCACGGTTTCGAATGTAGTCGGATACCTTAAATTGATGCTTGAATCTAATTTAGAGAAGAGACAAGGACTTCTTAAGACTCTGGATAATTATGCAAAAGTAGGCCCACCTGCAATCATTTTAAGTACAGTATATAGCATACGTTATCGAAAATTCTAGTACGAACAGAAACTCGTAACAAATAAATGTGCATGATTCACAATTTCACAAATCTAGAAGCAATCCAACTTGATTAACCGCCACCATTTAATTAAATTAATGATGATGGTGTATGGCAGGGATGGCGAACCAGTGGCACGCGTACCATTGATGGCATGCGACACAATATTTTTGGCACGCCAGGGATGAAATTGGTTTGCATTTTATATCAAAACTTTAAAGTTCACAATGAAGTATTACGAACAAAAGCGAGTGATCGGTCGCTGGGTGGTGGGGAGCACATTCGTTTGTTATTGTCTTACCTTATTCGTAGACTACAAATACTTATGATGTAAAATTTGTCTACACATAGCATAGTCAACTTCATCGACACAACTTTTTTTTAAAAGTTTATCCGTGTTATATTTACGATTTTGAACTGTTATTTAACATGGCTAATAGCAAAAGAACAAAAATTACAAGATAGTAAGTGTAACAGATAATTTCAAATTTGGTGAAACGAGAAACATGGCATTATTATTAAAAACGATAAAGAGGTGTGTGTTTTATGTTCTGGAACAGTGGTATGCAGAACCTCGTCTGTAAAACTGTATTTTGAAACAAATCACAAGCCCTCTTGTCAAAAAAAGTGAACCATAGCAAAAATAATTAATTGCTTAGAAACCGTTTGAGAAATGACTCCAATTCAGCATGTATTCTACAACAATCCTAATAGCAGTTATTTGTCATCCAATCTGTAACAACAGAAGTCATACTGATGCTACTTTAACTTGAATTACATGTAAAAGTAAGTAAAACATTTTTAACTATACAGTGCAAAAGGTATTTTTTCGCAATAAATAGTTTTGTGTGTTGTTAGTATTTAGTTTTATTATTTTCCCAATAAACACAACTCAAAATTATTTGACGGCACGCTTATACCTCATTAAACACTTCTTTAGAAAAAATGGCACGTTGATCCATAAAGGTTCGCCACCCCTGGTGTATGGTGAAAGGCCTAGGATTTGACACCGACATGATATAATAATGTCTTGCCAAAGTTGCACTTGGTAAGCAATTCGAAATTTCTAGTTTTTTGGAATAACGCTTTATGATTAAAATATTAGGATCATGATCTTATTGTGTCTGAGTCGAGACTCTATATTTGGATCCAGTTGGCTCAACCCCTTAAGATGTCCCTGAGGGGATAATTATAAAAATTATACATACGATTAACTTTAAGGTATCCGACTACTTCAACGACTTTTTTTTAAAAAAATGAGATATGGAGATTTTTTTGTGGTTTTTAGATTTATTTAGTATATTTTAAGAAAAAAAGGCTAAAATTAAGAAGAGAAAATTAAATTATTACTATTAAAATGGGAAAAAATGGGTAAAAATGGTCAAAAAATTATATAAACGGGGCTCGCTCTGTACAAATAGACAAATTCTCAATTTTTCAATTTTAATTTATTACTTTGCTATTCCATACTGAAATGACCTTTAGAATAAGAGATATTTTAATTTTTACAAAAATTAGAGCCATTTATCTTAGCTATTATATAAAATTGCCTAAAAAACAGTGATTGTATTCAGATAAGGGACTATAAATTGTGTAATATAACAGAGATCGATAAATCTGAAGGTTGAAACATTTCTACTATTATGTAGAACGTAAACAAAAAATTTCAATTATTTATTTCCAAAACTTTTTAAGCTATCACTGACCCCGTTTGATCAATTTCTAAAAACACGTTTCGAGTAAAACGCATTTAAAAGTTTGACATCCTGCTTAAAGTTATGGCATCTGCTTTTACTAAAACACTTGTAGTTTTTGTTCTAATGAATGAAAAATAAAAAAAACTTGGTATTTTTATAAAGCCAATAAGATGGCTTATAAAATAAAATCATAAAAAAATATCAATTTTTTTTAAAAATCATGATTTTAGGGTAGTCGGATACCTTAAGAGACCACTCAAAACGGAGCTTGACTTCCCAAGAATCATAACATCGACAATCGCAAGTTTAAGAACTCATTACTATAAGGGCATGAAAACCCACATCCTGATGAAACAAGATCTTACATACAGTGTAAAAACTGTCCAGAAATCCAACCGCTCACACCAAAACATATATTCGAGTGCCCAACTTTAAAAAGCACTAAAACTCGGTCAAACCCATTGCAGGAGATTCTCTGTAGTCAGAACGCTCCGGAATTGGTAGTCACTGTCCACCTTCGGTGGAGTCTAATGATTTTATACTTTTTCTTTGCCGAATCTATGGACACGAGAACAACAAAAACGTACGATTACCATTTTGTTCAGAAATTCAAAATGACCGGTAGCGGAAGATCGAAAGAAAGTGTGGAGCGTAATATATTACAGAATGTCCGGGCCAAAAGTATCCAAAAGTTATGGCTTATTATTACGGAGCTACCCACTACCCATCAGAATGTAATAAATTGTTCTTCCATGGATTGGAAAACTGTCCGAGATTTTTTTGGGTCTAGTCTGATCAACTGCACGTGTGTGCAATATTCGACAATCGCAGACGATAAACTTTTTACACTGACTTCATTAGTAAAGATGTGGGTGCCACAGTAAAAGACGCAGTGCATACTTTGATTAATGGAATTCAAATCAGTTACGCGTGTACAGCGACGTGTTCGAACAGAATGGAATGTCGTTACTATCTTGCCTAATACACTTACCAGAACTCCTACAAAATGTCACGCACACGATCAATAGTGTCTTCAATCACGAAAACTTAATGATACATGCCAGTTTGAGATACCAAAGTCCCCGTCTCCTTTAAAGTTTTTTCCCATTGGTGGATAGATTTTGATGTCACAGGATTGGCATTCCATTCTGTTCGAACACGTCACTGTACACTCGTTACTGATTTAAATTCAGTTAACCAAAGTATGCACTGTGTCTTTTACTGTAGCACCCACATCTATACTAATGAAGTCAGTGCAAAATGTTTATCGTCTGCGATGAATAATAAGTGCACGAGCGGCCGATCAGACTAGACCCAAAAACTTTCGGAGAGTTTTCCAATCCATGGATGAACAGTTTATAACATTCTGATGGGTAGTTCCGTAATAATAAGCCATTACTTTTGGATACTTTTAGCCCAGGCACCCTATATATTAGCGATTTTCTTTAAGAATAGCGATATTAGTTTTAAAATATATGATGATTATTGTTATACATTTCCTCATACTGAATATTAGTTGTTTCTAAACTTGAAAAAATGCATATTTGGATTTTAATAATGAAATAAAATAAGTCGTTCATGACAACACATATAGCGAAAACAATAAATCCTTGTGATATTGAACATAATAATTACAGAATTTAATGAACTGAAAACAATAAGCATTCTAACACTCGTAAAACGAAACGCATTTATAGAAAACTTTGTATCATTAAATACTTCCCTGTGTGTGAAAAAAGCCATTATATTATTATCATCTTTTTATGAGCTTAATTTATTTTTCTTGCATTAGTTTCTTTACGAGAAATAGGTTTAAATTGTATAAATTCATTCAGAATTCAAGAAATGAAGCATGTAAAAATGGAATAAATAATTCAATGATTAGTTCCATTTTTCAAAAGAAGGCGTTTTAAAGGATAAGTAATAGTTGACATAATTTTTTTTCGTGATATATGTAGTTTTTACCATTGATATGATTTATCCAAAAGAGTTCTCTCTCTCTCTCATATTTTATAGATATCATTATTCAACTTACATCATTACCGAACGGTGAACATTCTACCAGTTTTTTCTCGGTATTCCATATTTTATAATTTTACCTATATATGTTCTCTTTTCTTAAAAATATCTCTATGAATGTGAAGCATATTCACACTTACTGAGCTAATTTCGTTTCCACAAATTCTTTTATCAGTGAAGTATCAATGAAACAAATCGTGTCTTTTTCGAAGAAAAATTTTTCCAATTTCAAAATCAGTTACAACTTATTTAAAAAATGAGATTTGACTTATGGTGTCATTCATCCATAAGATGTATGAAATGGTTTTCTTATAACAATTTTTATCAGTGAATTCTGAAAATAAAGTTAAACGATTAATTTTTCACGAGAAGAAATTTAAAAAAAAGTGCAAATAAGGTCAGGAACACCAGTTCTGAATAAAAAAACACATTCATTTTGATAAACTTTTTAATCTAATTATAATTTTTTCGAAGAACTTGTTCTATGATGAATATACAAGGGGCGCTTAAGACACTAACTAATTGTATTTCATAACTATTAGATGAAGTATTATACTGATTAGAATTCAAAGAAAAGACAATAGCGCTTTTATCTCTTTCACAAATATTAATCAACAGGAATCCTCATTACTATAAGTATTTAAAATTTCGCAAATAAATGAAAACAGGTATGTAAATGAACAAAATTTGATTAATAAAATTTTTCTTCTAAGAGCTTCATTTTTAATTTAATGAAGAAACTTATAAGTATTGTCAGTTTCTTCCAAAAACATAGAGTTGCCTTAAAGCGATTATAGTAAAAGTGATTTTATTATTCTACTCCAAATTTGGCGAAAATGCAAGAAAAAAAATACAACTTCGCCAAATCTGATGATTAATGAAAAAAAAACTATGTTCAACGGTCTTCAAAAGTGCTAGCATTATTCTGCTTATCTCATTGTTTGCACTTTGTGAATGGAAAAATCGTATTGTATAATATGTATCCGATAAGAAAATTCTGAAGAATTCATTGTAAAGATGATGCAAGTTTCCGAAAATAAACTCCTCAGAAATCTATTTTTCGAATCAATGCTCTAGTATGTATGAATGATAAACCTATTTTAAAAAAATTATTCTCAAATTTGTTACCAGATTCTTGTTTTTCTTTATTATTGCAGTTACAAAAATATTACACTGCATTCATTTTTATAAATATCATGTAATGCGATATAACAAGTAATATAAAAAAAAATTAAGTCAATTCCTACTTAGATCAATAACGAAAAATTTTATTTTAGCTACTTTTTATTAAATAGTTACAATTAATATAAATATGAATATACATAGGACACACAGATTCACAGCATTAAGTGGTAATTAATTTTTATTCATTATCATTAAAGTATCGTATTGTCATCCAAAACTATCGTGTGTATAACATTTCAGTTCAACTGAATGCTTTCAAACGAGAGAAAAAAAACCTTTTCAAGTTTTAAAACGTCACCAAAATGGTAGCTAAGTTGCCCAAAAAGATGCCAACGTGGCTGTATTTGTAATTATTTAAATAATTAGTTTTAATCAATTAATTTTTATCAATTATAATTAAATTACTGTATTGTCATTCAAGATAATCATGTACATAAAATTTCAGCTCAATGGAGAGCTTTAAGATGTATTTTATTAGCGATTGAAAATTCCACCAAGATAAATAAGTAAACTAAGAAATAAATAGAGTATGAGCTAATAGTAGGAACTGAAAAATTCCAATGTTACAAAGTATAGCTTCTCATACCGATATAGCATTTGCAGCCCTGATAAAAGAAATTATAGTTCCTTAAATTGCATAAGCAAGATAAATAAATAAATAAATATAGAGAGAGTGTGAACTAATAGTAGGAATTGAAAAATAAATGCGCGTAAAACATGCGACCTTTGAATAGCCCCCATTGGGCAATGGGAAACATTGGTCTTAAAATCAAATTAATTTTAGGTAATTAGCTAAATTATCTTTTTATAAATCGATGCTGGCCCCTAATATTTTTAATATAATATTACTGTAAAAAAGTGGCCCTATAAAGGTTAACTAGGAATAACTATAATTCGCCAACCATGGCCTTTATAATAATTTATGCCTACCGTTGTCATTTTCATTATAAAATAACTTTTATAATAATTAGATACTCAGTAACTCAATGTGCTCAACTCTAAGGAAGACATTATAAGAACCCGCTTCATTTTAATCATGAATATTTATTAACTTCATGCTATTTGTATCTATAGGCAATATAGAATAATATTTTAATCGATAAAATATGTAGATTAGTTTTTTTTCTGGGAATTTTAAGAAGAGGTTGTTTCGAACCCAACCGATAGGGTGTTATAGTTCAGGTCATCGTGAACTTTGGAATCCCGTTTACAAAAATTCCTGGAATACTAATTCGGCTGAATATTTTCAGTGAAATTAAATATAATGAAATAAAAGACTTTCGGAATAACTAAGAGACATTAAATTGGCACCTTAATAAGTGTTAAAAATTCGGGTCATTTTCCCCAAGGATCGAGGAAGGGAATAATTAAGAATATTATGTATGAGGAGTTTACATTACTTCTTTCATCTTTAAATATTTGAAAAATAAAAAGTAAAAGCTGATTATAGTTTTATAAAACACTAAATACACAATGG
>BMAV01024053.1:0-33800 GCA_019973955.1 Trichonephila inaurata madagascariensis | reverse complement strand
AAGAGGAACCTCGGGCGCGTTCGATGACATTTTCCCTCGAAGATCTTTTTCAAGAGGTGATAAATAGGCTTTCTTGAATAATCATTACAACAGCAAAAAAGTGTTTTGTCGGTGGTAATGTCACAGTGGTAACAAAGGCACCTTATAAAATTTGTTACATTATTGGAAATCATATGAAATCGTCTACTGATGAAGAAATTGTGATTAAGTGATTCTTAAATGCTTCCAATTCAGAAAAATTCAGTGACAAAAATAAAAATATAAAAAAAAATTTAAAAAGGGTGTGTAGCATTTTACGCGTAGTCTACTTTGGCGTAACAAAAATAAAAAAATTTCTAAAATCGGGGCAGGGCTGCGGGCCAAGGACGAAAGGTGGTCACGAGCAGAGTTGAACGATACTAACCTTGTCAGTCGGACCAGCCAAACCCGAGGTAATCACGATTTAAATAAATTTAAACACCCCCGCACAGGGACAATAGGACCAATAACATGGTGGGGTTTCGGCAGACTGTATCTGGAGATGAGATGAACCGAATGTGAAACCTGAGACCTCATATTGAATGTCTCGGCAGGAAGAATCGTCCCTGAGTAAATTAAGACATCCGCCTCAAGAATCCCCAAGTTATGGTCATCTTAAAATAATTAAAACATTTAAAACAATTAAATAAAATAGAAGGAAAGCACCCAGCAACTCGAAACTTGACCTGGTTGTGAGGAGACACAAGAGGAATCCATTCGAACTGACCCGGAGTCTACTAGCTCGGGAAAGGAAAACGAAACTAACTCCCCCTGGGGGGGGGATAATTGTGACGTAAAAGGTCACGTACATCCCAGCAATACAAAGAGTAGTTGGGGATCCCAAAGTTTCATCTTTATATCTCTGTAATATCGTGACGTCATCAAAAGATCGAACCCCATAGGAATAACATGGGGATTCTCTCTCTCTCTCTAATTTTAGTGATAACGCCCTCCCAGGCCCACTATTTACCCACGAATTATAACAGATGAAAGAGCTCAACGAGGAGAACCTATGGTCCCAGTTTCATTAACGAACCTTAAAATTCCTCGGAGCATGCGGTATTTAAAAAAATTTAAACTTTAAAATAATCTTAAAATGTTAAATATGGGTGAAGAAATGGGGCTATGGTCCTGAAAAAATATATCTAGGATGCTTATAGGGAGTACAATCGAATCAAGCCGGCGCGGTCGACCAAGGCGACATAGGATTCGAGTTATTACTGGAGAAGCCCTGTGGAGGAGGAGCACCGGAGGGGGCCAATTCCACGTAATCGTAAAACTCGCGCTAATACAAAAATATGGCAGACCTCCAAAAATCAAGTCCCAAGCTCAATTCCTTAGGGGGGTGAAATTTTTCCCCATAGGATTAACATGGGAGCATGATATTTTAGTGCTTAAGCCCTCCCTATGCCTACCTAATGGGAATTTTGTAGATGACTGGATGGATCTCGACGAGTGGAACAGTTGGTTCAAATCTCAAGTCCTAGACTCAAACAGGAGCCAAGATATTGCCATGTTTCATAAACATTTCAACGAATGAATGGTCCAGTGCAGTGTTTCTCAAACTTTCAATACTGACGCCCCCCTTTTCAATCACAATTTTTATCACCCCCCCTATACATTAGTAAATTACTGAATGCAATAATAATGCCCTTTGACGCTAAAGCTCAATACACGATCTTAATTATAAACCTACAAATTAATAACATAAGTTTTAAAATTTTTTGTATATGTTACTTTTAAGCAAAAGAAAAAAATTAAGTAATAGGATAAAATTATTATGTTATTTTTCCTTTCTCTGGTTTTAAATTGAACATATTGCAAAATGGGCTGTTAGAAACAAAAATATAGATATCAGCTAAATATAGAAAAAAGAACTCAGAGGGTCAATTTCAAAAAAATTTTTGCTCTGCAAGACAAGCCCAGGGAAGTGCTAATACTTATTAAATTTTGTTCTTAATTCAGTACTAATAAGATAAGTATTAAATTTTTATATATGTTACTCTTAAGTAATATATATTTTAAATAAATTACTTTTAAGTAATGGGTTTAAATTTTTTTTATTTTTCTCTAATTTTAAAATTGAAACAGATTGAGAAATAATATTTAATTAAAGTTTTATTTCCTTCAAGATCCATTTCAAAAGTACAAATGTCATTAAAAATAGCCTAATCTATGTTGCTCTTTATCATATCCATTACATCTGGCATCCTCGCGAACGTACATTGATCTAGGCAACCTAACAGACGTCTGCACAAAACATTAAAAAAAAGCTGATTTCGACAATTCTAGTCAGTCTTGGCCGGATCGATTAGCTACCGAATCTCTTTGAATGTACATTTCATAATTCACGCGTTAATTATAATTCAGGTATTAAGTATTTACGGCAGTGGATTAAAACAAAATCATAGACATATTTTTAAATCACAGCGAGCATTCGACGATAATAAAGCATCAACAAGTACACAGACGAGGGCAAATTGATAGCAAGTTACGAATGGGTTAGGGATCCATTTCAAAATACTTCAGAAGGACTCTCAACTGTCGAAAAAGAGATCTTCATAGATTTCACATCCAGTGACGAAATTAAAGGGCAATTTTGTAATAAATCACTCTTTGAATTCTGGATAGAGGTGGATGCTGAATTTTCTGCACTGAAAACAAAAGCATTTCGTATACTATTACCATTTTTAACAGTATACCTTTGTGAATCCGGATTTTCTGCGATGGCTACTTTGAAGACAAAATATAGATCTGAGCTAAATATCAAAAAATAACTCTGAGTGTCAATTTCTAACTTTTAGCCTTCCTTTGAAAAACTTTGCTCTGCAAGACAAGCCCATGGAAGTCACTGATAATTATTAAACTTGTTCTTATACTGGCTGAAGTACCCACTCTTAACACGAGTTTATTTTTTTAAAAAATATAATATATTATTCTTGATATAATAGCTTAATTGTAAGGAGAGTAAAACCAAGGGCATGACAATGTATACAAAAATGTAAAATGATTTATTGAAATGAATACTCATATTATAAACGGTTTTGAATGAACTGTAATTTTAAGCCTCGCAGAATTAGCATTTAGAATAAACGTTAAGTAATAAAAAAGAATATAAAATTCTAATGAATAACAATTGTGTTATTTTTTAATATTTAAAGCGAAAAGCCCGGGATCAGGTGTGCACTCGATACTAACGTTAATGGTCGCGGGAGTGATGCACCCAATTCTTTTTATAATTATTTTCAATATATAAGATAAAAATCACAATTTCAGTGAATAATTTAACTAAGAGAAAATATACTTACCTATTTCAAGGATTTTTCTATTTGTCTTTCATAATTTGAGAAAATATCCAATAAAACTGAGCTAAATTGTTCCAAATGTGCATGACCTTAATAATAGACACAAATCAGACACTTTTGCTAACATTACAGGAAAGCTATTTGCAAGCAAAACTGTCAAATTTTTTTCACGTTTTGTAATTTTAATATCCTTTGATGATCGACAAATATCCTGTTGAACTTTTTCTTGCTTGTGTCTTTTTGACAGGGTGAAGTACATTTTATGGTACAGTTATGGCTTCATATTTTCTTGATAAAGTTCTTAATGTAGCTATTGAAAATTTTCCTTTCGTTTCATGCTTATTGCTTTTCTCAAATTTACTTTCGCTAACATGATTAATATGCATTATTTCAGCAAATGTTTCCCTTGTTTGATCAGCTTAATTTTCTTTCAGAGATCAAGATGCCCAATGTCCATTTACATTTATAACCATAATCAATCGTACAACATCACAATTAACCACTAGTCTGTTCATAGGAAAATGCAGCATGTTCAAGAAAATATTTTTGAAAAATAGTGGTCGTGCCGGGAACTCGGTCTAAACAGGTACCTTAAGATTCTAAAAAACTAGCCACTCCCAAAAAGGAGATATGTTATCAATTCATTTTAGATCCCATTAAGACTGTCATATTAGAGGATTCTCTGTCAAGGTCATTGGTAACAAATAAACAGTTTTCCCAGAATCAACGATTTTTGTATTATATATTTCAGTATACTCATAAAAAATAAATCTTGGCCAATTAATCCTTCAAAGTCCTCAATATGCTTATCCATGTATCAAAAACTCTTTCTACATTGTGAAAAAAAAGCGCAACAGAATTATATAATTTACAACTTCCCTAAAAGAAAGGGATGCAGGTAACCATAACAGTAAGTTCGAAAGCCAGCAAAAGTAATATTTTAAGTTAAAAGAAACGTAATAAAAAATCTCTCATCGTAGGATTACAGCAAAGTAAACAAAATATTTTTTTTATTTAGCTATAGGATCAAAGATAGCTAATGAGCGTTCAAAGTAGAATCTTTTATTTTTTATGATCTTTTTTCACCAGATGATATATATAAATCATATCAATGTAAATCTGTATTTTTATTATATCAGAAAGTATTTTGGTTTTTTTTTTCATTCCAGTAAATTAATTTTTTTAACCTTTTATTTTCGATATGCTCGCGCCCCCTTGAAGGGTTATCGCGCCCCCACCCCAGGGGGGGCGCGCCCCACAGTTTGAGAAACACTGGTCCAGTGGTAAAGCCGCCGCTAATGGAACTGTTGGTCTCAGGTTCAAAACCTACGATTGCTACCCGCCAGTTGTTTTAATTTGATTTAAATTAGCTCTCTGGATTTTTCCAGAGAGTTGCAGCCTATGTAAATTTATGTTATAGTTTAAGCACTTTTAGAATATTCTAGAAGTTACCACTATATCTTATATAAGCTGCTTCCCTCGAGCTGGGGATCAGTTCATCTGGTGTATGATCACGTAGATCACGTTTGCCTTCTTGCATTCAATAAATTCTCATTGCTCTATTCAATCGTTGTATTGCTACCTGTTTTACTCCAAGAATCATCGGGACAATATTGTGAATTTAAACACAAGTTTAAAACAATTAAAAACTATGGAAGAAATAGCCGCATGAGCATGAAATTATAATAACTGAAAGATCAGATAGAGAGGGATCGAATGAGCCACAGGTCCGGATGGACTGTCAGGCTCGAGTGCCGAGATATTAGCCAAAAGATATGGGGAATAAGGGGAGGAGGCGTCCTAACAGCTATGGTTTATAACAATAATTATTACGATCCTCCAAATATCAGTCCCTTAGCACCAAAAAAGTGGCATTTTAAAATGTTTAGACAATGGTGTGCGCGCGCATCGTATAAAAATTTACCCTTATTCTTTTTCCCAAACGCGCAATAAGAAGTATAACTTCAATAGGAGTTTTAATATTTTGATCATTTTTCCACATTTTAAATTTTTTATGTTATCTTGTTCTTATAAAGCATTTCTCCCCCTCCTCCATTTATCCTAATTCTGCGGCGTGCATGAAAAAGCTAACATATATATGTGGCCCGGCAGAAAAAAAGATTGAGTACCCCTGATTTAGCCCATTCATACGAGTATAAAATAAAATTTTATTTAAAGCATTCTCGATGTAACTTAAGCAAAAGGATTTTATTCAGAAAATTAAATCCATACTTATGCTTTTTTTTCTACTTGTCTGATGCTTTCAACCCTATAAAAATTCCATAGGTATCCTTAGCCTTCCTTCTCTTTCTTTTTACAAACATCTAATGGAATTCTCTTGAGTATAAAAAAAAAGAAAATATTTGAGAAATATATATAGTATGATATCTTTTTAAAAAATAAGTTCGAATTTCTTATTAACTAGTCATTGCAAATGTCTTCGAAAATTTCATAGTAAACAAAACATTTTCCTTGTTTTTTTCGGTTTAAAATGGACAATTCTTATTTTGTTTTTTAAGTACATTGAACTATTTTACAAGCTATTGAAAAAATGCTATATATATGCTATATATACATAGAAAACAATGCTTCTGCAATTATGTTTGCAACATCTTGTTCTAGAATGTTTGCTAAAGATTCCGTATAAGTTCAGGTACACCCAACTGTTTTCTTACATTGTAGATATGTTCCTTAGAAAACCGTGTAAAAAATATATACGACATTTCGTAAATTTGGGAATATGTTTCTCAACTTTAAAAAATCGTGTAAGATAAAAAATCTGTAAATATGTATTTTAAAAAAAAACGTAAAAAGAATAAAAAAATTTGTTACAAATTTTAAAAAACAAAAAAATTCTTTTATTACGAAAAAATTAAAATTAGTGTATACTGAAAATTCAGTCTATAAGTAAATGCAAGCTATGTATACAAATTGAAATTGAAACTAAAATAAAACTACGACTAAAATATCACGGCGCTACTTGTCAAGGTGAAATAAGAACTGAATCAAATATGCATCATTAGTACATTGTTGAGATTTCTAGTCGGTTTTGATTCAAATGAAGAATTTCGCTCATTATTATCACCCTCGTTTTTATGTTGTTACAAAATTTGATACTAGCGTTTGTTTTTCTTCTGAAGTTGCTTATATTACTCTTGATATTCTGCTACACATAACTTAGGATTACATTGAAATTTTAATGCACGTTCTATGTTGTTCCATATGTATAGAGAATTTCAAACCCTCGCAAATTAAATCGGCTGTTAATAGCTGAACTTCGACTTCATCTCATTGTTGAAACAAAAAAGATTTGGTGAAAGGAAGAGAACGAAACACACAACTTTTCTTTCCGAGCGTTCCGACCGACCTCTCTCTTCGCCCTCCAGGGATGGGGTGGTCCCTTCTTACTTTTCGAATTCCACTCAAATTTTGGCTTCTAGGTGGAATGCAGATGTTTTTTCTTTGTTTTGTTTTCTAGTTATGAGTTACTTCAATCATTGGGAGTGCCCGTGGGGATGCGGAAGGCGTATTTAACTGCTTAGAAAACCCGGATCTGAAGCTGCGGAGTTGGGGAAAAAACGTTACATTGAAAATCAGATTTTGGAAAAACAACTACAATAAAACTATCTTTGATCTAATATTCTTCTTTTTATTATTTTTATATGTAGGAGATACTTGCTCGCCAACTAGGGTTTGTAGTATTCCTTCAGGTTCACAGTTCGCTCACCACAACCAAATGCGCTTCATATTATTGAATCATAGTTAAATGACGAGATTGATATATAGATCCTTTTCAACACATACTGATATTATTCACTACAATCAAGCCACGCTTTAATCTTTCAACATGATGTGATCGTTAGTGTAATCGCGTAATTTGAACACACAGCCGGGCGAACTTCCAGCCATAAGATTTATACCATCACAAAACAGCGAACCATGATCGTTTGATTTAACAATGAAAAACTACAAAAATATTTTTAAAAACAAATTAAGTAAAAGATCCTCACACAAAGGTATTTTCATCGAGCCTTAATTTATTTTTGAAGAAGTAAAGATTGATACTTTATTTTAGTTATATCTTTAAATATATCTATATCCAGACCTGTACATTTAAGTGCATCACAGTTACATGGAAAAAATATTTTTAATCGGAATCTATAAATATGAGGTAAAGATGCTTTGCGGTACAGAGATTAGGGCGAAAATAGTTTAAGAAATAATTACAAAATTTAATAATGCCCCAAAAGTGTTGATTTTTCGAAAAAATATGGGAAAAGTTAAGGTATCCTAGTACGTTCGGAACCGTGATTTTGCAAAAGCGTATACATGGATATAATTTATGATATTTAGTGACACTTAGATTAGAAAATGTTTATAAAAATTTTTTTAAGAATAGTATTACAATAAAAATTATTTTAAGTACAATATTTGACAAAATGAACATAGAATGATCCATTTTCAAAATATTCTCCTTTTGTGAAAAATGTTTCTATTATAATAATATTTTGTTTGTATATAGCTCAGACCTCTCTACAAAGGCTCAACTAGAATTTTTGAAATATATAACTTAGAAGTGGGTATATCCATGTTTTACGACAACAGAGGGAAGAAATTTTAAGAAAAAAACGCCGATAATTATTTCAATGGGTTGTAACTCTGAAAAAAATGTGAATTTTTCAAAAAAAAATAGTTCAGACTCTCTGGAGAAGTCTTTACTTTATATAAGCACACACACACACACACACAAAATATTATTATTTTAGAAGCATTTTTATAAAAGAAGATTTTGAAAAAAGGTTATTCTAAGTTACTTTTTTGCCAAAATATTGTATTTAAATAATTTTTTTGTCAAAATGTCCTTAAAACAATTTTATACATGCATTCTAATCTGACACTAAATAGCACGAAAATGATCTATTTATGCGCTTTTTTAAAATCACGGTTCCGAACGTCGTCGAATACCTTAAATTGAATTTTTGACTCAAAATAAAACTTTTTTTCTGCAATATAAATAGTCTAAGGTGATAATTATTGATAAATGAGTACTGTGAGTAGTGAATAAATAGTTCAATGTTCATTGCAACGTTTCCTAACCGCAGCTCTCTTCCCCGCGAACAGTCGAATAAGTCTGATCCAAGTATTTTTCGGTCTTCCACTTTATCGAGCCCTACAGTTTCGACAGTAGACTGTTTTAAATATTTTGTTCTAAAGAAATTGTTAAATGCATCTAATTTTTCTTGGAACTATTTAGCAAGTGTCCTGTTAGTGTAATAAATGTAAAAAAAAGAGTACAAAAGGGCCATTTTTTTCTTTAACAAAAATTACTTTGACTTTTTACCGTAAAAAAGTTCAAATACCTAAGCTACTTCCCCTTGTGGCGGAACGTAAGATGAAAATTATTTACCGTAAAATCCGTCGTATAACGCGCACTTCGAACACAAAAAATAATATAGAAACTTAAGGGTGCGCATTATACGCCGGATATAACAACGATAGCTTTACAAATAACGAAAGAGAAAGGCATGAACAAAAATTTACTTCTATATGTATCGAAATACCGTTCGTTTTAAAGAAACGTCTTGAGCCATGACCTTAAAGAGTTGTAGTTCTAGAAGTATACTATTTTTTGAAAACTTTGAGATAATATCTCAAATAAATGACTTCGAAACATAAGGGCAATGTATACTAATATTTCAGATTTCTTGGTTAAAAAGGGGGCGCGTTATACGGCGAACATACCTAAAAATTAAAAAAAATCAGCTGGAAAGTATAGGTGCGCGTTATACGCCGGATTTTACGGTATTTTTTTATTTTTTCCTTTCATCTATATTATCAGGCACTTTGATTGATTGCTAAATCAAGCACCAAGGAATTCTACTCGTTTACCTACTTGCAGGGAAGAAACCTACATAAATTTGAGAAATTGTGGTGCTTATTTTGACACACAAAGAATTTTCAGGAGGCATCTGTTATCCTGTAATTATTAGAGACGCCGAAATTAGAGGGTAAAACCCAAAAGCTCTTTTCTTAAACATCATTCCATAAAAATCAGAGGTCAAAAGGATCAGGGAAGATGATGAATTAATCATGTATTGTGTGCATATTTGTGTTTTCCTCAGTGTTTCCTCAAGGACAAAGTGTTCTTTGTCGAGTATTTTCATTTATGCCTTATATATTTGCAAACATTTTGAGGAATTAGTTAATAAAACGAGAATTTAAATGAAATAAAAATGTTATTATTTAGGATGAATCTACTTTGCAATATTGCAAAAAACACATTCTTACAGATTTCAAAATTTTTACATTTTATATAAAGGTATTATCAACATATGCGTTGATTCTTCATCAATTACCCTTTTAACTGCCGATTAAAAATTATGGGATTCGCTCCCCATTGCCACCATTTTTCACATAGATGCGCGTATGTGGTGTATAGGAGGGGAAAGAAAATACATAAATAAAAGGAGATTTTCTTTTGTAATAAATAAATCCTTTGAAAACACTGTCAAAGTCATTTATTTGTATTTCAACGCCTACGGAATAGTTTTACTAATCGCAACGAAAAGAAAAAATCGTATTTCGGAAAGACGTATATATAAGTCGGCGGCAGTTAAGGGGCTAACAAATATGAAGCATTGCTAAAAAAATTCTTTAAAAAAGAATAATTTTTACCTCAAATCTTCCCTCCCAAATTACTTCTAAATTTAGTGTCTTATCTGTGTGATGTTATTTATTAGTTCTGTAAGATAATTTAGATTTAATAATAATAATCTTAATAATTTTCTAATAATCTTATTTTCCCATTGTCATTGTATGTACGCTTAGAAAGTGAGGCGTCAGCATAGGTATTTTTTTTTTATTTCTAATGGTGGATTACAAGACATCTGCAAACAAAACAAGGAACAGAAAGGATTGAAAAATAACAAGAAACACAAGTCCACAGTTTAGTCTATTAATCACACACTAGATATACGAAGGCTCTGGTGTAAAAAAAATGAGGACCTTATCTTGGTTGGGTTTTATCACGTAAAAGTATATAGAGACTTTTATAAAGCCATTTTAGCATCAGCTCTTTATCGTGCTTTGCAGAACACAGGGAAAAAAGCAAAAAGCTACGTACTACCTACAAATATGTGTACGAGTTTTCTTGTGTGAGCTTTAGTGATCGCTCATTTTTTTTTTTTTTTTTGTTGTTTGTTTTCATTTGACACCACGACAGACCACTTCCAGAACAGTTGTAAAGAGTTTAGGAACTGCCAAAACCCGAAGACGAAAAGTAACGTAATAGATAATAAAAATTAAACGATGTAGATAAAGAATAAAAGGTTTATTATATTTATGTGAAGGGGGGTCAGACTTTCCTATTAATAAATTAACAATTTAATTTACCATCTTTTCCTAGCTTTAGTTTTCGCAAATTTCTAATATAACTTCGGTTAAATTCAATCTCGATCCGAATTTATTTTCAGTTTCTGTTAGTGGTAAACATCGGAGTCGAGCTTGTCCCACACCATTTCTTAAACAATTTTTAATTTTGTAAATGATCTTTCAGCTGCTGCAGAAATAGCAGGAATTGTATAAAATAATTCTTTTTTTTAATAAATAATTTACTTTTCTAATTTATGCAATACATTTTGTACCCGGCTCTCGAGTACATACTGACGTTAAAAGGTATGAGAAACGTAATTTTACGCTACAAAGCGTTATTGGGGAATCCCTGGCTATTTATTTATATATTTAGGAGGATCGAACTCACACTCACCAGACCACAAATTAACTGTTGTATTAGGTATTGTCTTCCTCATTTGAATTTTTTTACGAGGTTTACACATCCCTTCGTGCTTTTCCATAGTGTAAATAATTAATAATTAATCTTTCGGATCAAGATATGTTCTTCTAACGTGATTTCAATCATTATTCTAGAGGGGTTTCGAAATGCCTTTATGGACTTTCTTTGTCTTAACCTTGATAAAAAAAAAATCCCTTACCATTTACTTATTTATATGCCTGACACCTTATTCAAGAGTTAGTCTACCCCCTCCCCACTAAGTCTAAAGAAAAGAGGTTCTTAAGTCACACTTGCCTTAATTCTGTAGATTTGAATTAACTGTTTCTTTTGTTTTAAGATGATTCGTGGTGAATAATCATTTTGAATGACATTTTGTGATTTTTTTCTCAGGTTTGAATCCTTGTACTTGATGAACCTTCCTTTTATTTACTAGACTGAGTGGATGGTTCTTCTCTTGCATGTAATATAATTAAATGCATTACAAATGCTTAGTCTTATTTTTTACGTATGGTTTGTTCCGTTGATCTAAAGTGTTTTTATCTAAAAGCCATCGCGTGTTTTGATACTTGCTATTGGCCTCGATGCGTTTTAGATCTTTTTGTCTATTGTAACCTCCAGCTGAGGTCTCCCCCTCCCCCTGTAAGCCCTTGGGCATGCATTTTTAACAAGTTTGTCTTATTATTGTGTGATATTTTAGATTTTTGTAAACATATATGAAAAGTCAAATTTTGCTGCATTTTTATATTGATGTTAGTAGTTCTATTGATTTAAATAAAGGATTTAAAGTTATGTTCATATTTAAAGACTTGAAGAATGAACATGCGTATAAAAATAACGAGAGCTGATAATTAACGTTTATTGGACCAAAAAATCCTCTATTCACTGGTTATAATTTTGGAGAGTCCGCTACCGCTTTAATCATCTCGTCTTTAGAAATACAAAATCCTTGTCAATGTATCATATGTAATTTTAATGCTATTTTATTAAACATAAAAGATCAAAATGTGCCATTTTATCCATTCTTAATTTTTATGAATCTACTAATTTTTTCTATTTAGAGCTAAAATAAAAAAAATTCAACTGAAGAAAGATTATGCATATTGACTGAAGTATAAAATATTTGTAAATTTATAATTATTCTGAAATTTAAGCTTCAAGTAAGTGAAACAGAAACAATATTTCAAAACAATTGTATTGCCTTTCATTTCTTTAAAACTGCATCAGATAAAAGTATTTTTGGAATAATTTTTTACTTAAAAATTGCTATACTTTTTCTTTTCATATTTTGAAATTTTTTAAAATTCTTATCTAGGAATATATTTTTATAACTAAGTATATATTTTCCGTTATCGCATTTTTTCGAGACCTTGTAACTATTAAATAGTTATTACATCATTTCCGTGAAGTTGGAAGTTTTTGATAAATTGCATTTAACAATGCTATCTTCGTTAATTTCCAAGAAAAGCATGAAAATGAAAATGTACCAATTTTTTCAACTGGAGTTCTTGCAAATTTCTAAAACTATTGCGTAGCCATGTCGTAAACTTTGTTTCAAAGCAACTTAAATTACAACTATTATTAAGGAAAAAAACAATTTTACATTGTTAAGCTTATGTCTCCCATTACAAAAATCGAAGGCCACGTATCATGAATCTACACTGTCGAGCAAGATTATGTCTTAAAAATAACATCGCTTAAAATAAGCTTCCCGGAATTTTAACGGTATTTGTTTGCTGTTGGACAATAAATTATTACATCATTGTATTTCGTAAGTGGAGGTAGCACATGATTTAACAAAAGAGGAAGTACCTCTACCGAAACTTCCTTTTAAGAAAGAATGACGCATCTTTTTTACGCATCATTAATTAAAACGTCAGGGTGAAAATGTGTAGACGTTTTCGCTTTCCATCATAAAACCTTATGAAAAATTATTATTGTCTTAGTTATTTTAACTTAAAGATTAAGAAGAATGTTGATCGACACGAGACTTTATCATATATTAAGGAGTGTTACTCAACATCAGTGATTCCCAAAGTGGTCTTTATAGATCCCTAGGGTATGACGACCTGCAAGGGCTCTACATCAGCAAAAATAGTTTGGGGGTCCATGAGGTATGAATTGGGGCCTGTGTGATTGTGGCTTTCATTAAACTAGATCATAACTTTAATTTTTTAAGAAGCCAAATTTTGTCTATTTAACAGATTTATTTACTAAATTTAATCGGTTAGTTCGCACATACAGGGGCAGCATAATTTTATTAAAACAAGAACCATTTCAGCGTTTCTTTCCAGAGTTAAGCTTCAGAAGTATAATACCGAAGGTCCTGAATTTTCTCAATTTGTCACAGACAATCTGAAAGGACGTTTTAACCTGTGTTCAACATTAAATGCCTTTTATTAAATTTTGAAACTAGGTTTGAGAATGCTTTGACTATGGTAACACCACAGTGGACAATCAGTTCATATGGTGACGTTGAAAAAAATTCACATTACAATAGGAACTGATCGTAATATGCACTAATGAAGATTTATATGCACTAATGAAGAATATGCACTAATGAAGAAACGGATGTCAGCAATTTTGGCAGTAATAAGACAAGCTTGGGATTTGTCCCGAATTATGGAATATCGAGAGAAAGTTTTTAATTGCCTTTCCTAGTAAGGATTTTCAGCACGGTTGCCAATCTCCAAACAAAAAAATCACTAGCGTTATCACTATACTAATACAGGGGAGATTTAGGTTAAACTTGAAAAGATTGATACCAAATGTTGAAAATTTGTTATTGCAGCTCCAAATTAATCCTTCCATTAAAATCATTTGTTGTTTAGTTATTTTATTTAAAAGAAGTTATTTTATGCATTAATTAACTTTTAATTTAATTACAAAGTGTTTTTAAATTTTAAACATTATACTTCATTAGTTAGAAATTTAATTCTTTTAAAGTAGTTGTAATACCAGCTGTGTGTGTGTGTGTCAAAAATTCAATATTAATTAAGCAGGGGCCTACCCCAAACCGAAAAACATGTGGAGAGATCTATGAGACAAAAAAGTTTGAGAACCTCTGTTCTACATTTACGTGATAGTACGTACGAGGGGTGGTACAAAAAGAAGTTTACAAAACGAATGATAAATTATTCATTAAAAATAGACATAAGATACAAATGGGAATTAGGAGACATATGTTGCGGTCACTTTTCTGCATGATCCCCAAACCTGTTTTGTCATTTATCAGACCCCTGGAACAATTTTATTTGTTAACTCGTAAATAATCAAGCCCCTGTCATTGAGCCAGTTCTTGGCAGCTGTTTGAACATCACTGTCTGAAGTGAACCTTGTTCCAGATAAGTCTTTCTTCAATGCCGGAAAAAGGAAATAGTCAATGGGAGCCAAATTGGGGCTGTATGGGGGGAGGGAGTGACTGAATGAATTCCTGAGTCTGGCGAGCTGTATGGGGCGCCACTCGCTTCCCATATTGCAGTTTTCCACTTGTTCTCTGCCGGCTTCAAAAGAACACCATATCGCTACCTTTGTTTACACATTGCTTCGCTCCCGAATACTTCCACGATTTGTCTGTGATTGTCAGATGGGGACACATTCTTGGCCCAGAAGAGTCGTATCACGGTTCGCATCTCTGTACCAGACTACTTTTCTAGACGTCTTGCCATTACTGTCGCTCTTACAGGTCTGAGTACAACACTATTTGCTCGCACAACCAGTGTACGGCAACAAGCGTCATCAGTCTCCACTCTGAGTAAAATTATTCCCATCTACGATTACTACATTCCCAATACTGCAGCTTGTAAACTTTTTTTGGACCACCACTAATACTTGCAATTAAATTTAAAAAATGCATTTTCCGGCCCATATGTTCCTTAACCACTTAACTGGTTTGCCCGTACACCGTAAGGGCTACTATAAGCTGGCCACAACCAGTTTTCCCGTCCGCTATAGGGCACTGATATTTCCGTCTTTCTATCTTAAATTTCACATTTATAAAAATTATGGTGATATAATTAGTGCTAGTGTTTTTAAGCACTGCAGTTTGCTAATGGTACTGAAATATTTTTCATCCGGGATTTTCTCCGTAGGAAGGCTGGAATTTTTCAATGAAAGCAGAAATTTAGATTCTCGAAAATATTCGATAAAGAATAGGGATTCGCAAGACAATGGGCAATTTGTTGCTTGAGGAGAAATGAAAATGGAAAGGTAATCTAAAAAAGACGATATGATCTCTGTCCCTTTTGCAATGTATAGACTTACTATTGCACCATACTTCAAATTGTGTATGCATATATACTATAAGTTACTCGAATCTAAGCCGCACCCGAAATTTTTTACACGGTTTTGGAAAAAAAAAAAAAATAATGTAAAAGGTTCATTAAAATAAGATACTTAGGAATTTTTAAAAAATTTGATGAGAAATAATAATTCAATAATTAGTTTATATTACCAGTACTAAAAACTGTCAAATACATACATGAACCTATAATTACTGTAACCGTTAGTATCCTGTTTCTACAATGATTCGTCACTCCTATTGTCACTGCTGATTTTGGAATTGGTGCCGCCGTCGCCATTTTCCCACACAGTGTCGTCGTTTTCCGTGCAACATTTTTTAAAAAAGAATGCATCATAGAAGAATGTAAAAGAATTATTAAAGACTGTTGAACATTTGAAAGCAAAATTTATAATCCTATTTACACCATTCACGTATATTTGTTTCACCCGTGTCAAATTTTCAATGGCCGCTACTGTGTTTCCGTTTTTTTTTCTGTACATGAAATTGCTTAATTCTGGTGATTAAAAGAAATACACAAAAACATTTCTTTAATACAAACACACAACGATGTTTAGGATAGACTGAATACTGGAGTAAACTGCGGAATGGGAAAAGTCATCGGTGCAAGTAGCCAGAATAAACGGTTACATTTTTCCTTTGGAAAGGGGTGGAAACTAAATTCCCATCCAACAAATGTTTTACTTTCGATTCTAAGCCGCACCCTATTTTGAGTAGCATTAATACTCGGAAAAATATTGCAGACTTAAATTCGAGTAAATATACACAAACACATAAAATCCTCAACTGTTTGAAAAAGAGGTACGAGAGAGAGAACATGTTTTTTTTTTCTTTTTTGTAAGTATGAGAGAAATTATTTTAAGATGTATGAAGTATTCTTTATAGCATGCAGAGTGTACATATAAAAAGCAAACATTTAGGGTTTTTGTGTTATATAATTATAAAATAAAAAAAAGGGAAAGCTTCAATAAAAAGTTTCAAAATTAAAATAAAATTCTTCTATTTTTGCATTTTGTTAAGTATTATGCTTAGTTATATGGAATAAAATAATGTGCCTCTTTTTGAACAAAAATATAGACCGCTTCAAAGGGCTAAGGCCGAACAGATGTTCATTAATGTCGGATTTCAAAGCTGTATCAGGACCATTGGAGACGTGCGTCGTAAATAAAAACCACGTGGACAACATCTTATCTGGAATTTAACTGTCCAAATTGTCACACCGTGACAATGTGAGGACTTTTATAGCATCAGTCTCACCTAAACGGTGGGTTTAGAGTGTCATCAAGACAAAACCACTATTCGGCAGAAAAAAATGGCTGCGGTGAATTTGGCTACTGCTGCCACTCAATAAAACTGAATCTTATAGATTATTTATCTGTATCCGAGGTGGGCATCAAGTCGATCGCAATCGACCAGTGGACCGCCAAGTCATTTTGAGGTGACCGCTTTCACTAAGACCTAATAATCATTCCATCAAACGAAGGTCTAGAAATAACGTATTTATTCGAATCTAAGCCGCACCCCAAATTCTCAACAACATTTTTCAAAAATTGAAAAATAGTCTAAAAAGGTTTATTGATATCCAATTTTATGAAATCAAGATAAATTTAAAGGAGAACTAATAAGTTTGTGAATAATTGGTTATTTTATCTGGATTATAAACTTTTAAATATATGAATGAAGCTGTAATTGCTCAAAATACAACATCCAACAAATTTTTTTTACCTTTCGTTTCAAGCCGCACCATTTTCCCCTTTCTTTGGGGGAAAAAGGGCGGCTAAGATTCGAGTAAATATTTTTAAAAATAAAAAAAAATCGGTCCAAACAAAAAATTTTGTTAAATAAAAATCACTTCATTTTTTTTTTTAAAAAAAAATCGTAAAATGTGTTTGGTTTCATAAAAAAGTTTGCTAAATAGAGAAATTCATAAGGTAAATTCGTAAAATGGAGGCCCAACTGCATTGTATACTTTCTTTTAGCTCACTAGGTGGACCGCAACACCTTGAAAAAATTAGAAGTAGCCCATGCCCTGGAAAATCTGCCCACATCTGATCAATATCGATTATGCTATCGATATAAACAGCTAATATATAAAATAATTTATATATAAGTGGGGTTGAACATGTTTTTTGGCCAGCCAACCTTCCCCTTTTATGTAAATAATACTGAACAAAAACCTATCGAAAGTAATGGATAGAATTATCTAAATCCATTACAAGATAGAAGTAACTTATCTAAAAATTGCAAGTAAAAATGCAGAAACCGCGCTAAATCTGAGAGCAATAAATAAGTTAGTGCCAGATTCTGGACCTTAATGCAGATTCAAAGCATGTGAATGGTGAAATGTAGCACTTAACAAAAGTATTATATATATATATATATATATATATCATAAACTCTTATATATAGTTACACTGAGCTTGAAATTTCCTTGTAGATAAACTCAATTGAAATTGTTGCTGACCATTGTTGCTAATTTTGATTTTTAAACGGGTTATAAATAAAATAGAATGGAAAAATAGTTTTGCTCCTAAGTCGATTCTATTATTCCTTAAACGAATTCATTTGGATTTAAACCATCTCTGGTAGAATTTCCTCAATGCCTTTTACAAGTAATCCCCAGAAAAGAGCTTTCTGTATAAAATGAGTGTAATTACAGCTACACACAATTCGTTTCAGCTGTGAACTTTGACTTAGAATCAATCTAAGAACAAGTTTTCGACTGTTTTTGATTTAATCATTTCATTCATTGTGCTGACGAACAAGGTTATTCGTCATCGTTGAATTGCATTTGATAACGTAAAATATCCAACTTGATTTTTTACAACTGTCAATAAAATAATTGTATTCGTTTTGAGCTCCCCAAATTTAAAATCTTTATGACGTACAACGTTTTTGAATAGCATTTGCTAGATTAAGTCGTCTTTACTTTTCATTTCGAATGTACTTTATCATGTAATAGAGGAGCATTCTATTGTAACGCCCAATAATTTGTTCAAAATTAGACATTTCGAAGACTTTTCGCATAATTACAACAAATAATCGAACTTCTGAGAAGGAAATAACAATAAGTGTTCAATTTTCGATAACCAAACTCTTAATAAAAATTTTTGGGAATGAACATGAATTCCTACGTTTGCAGTATATTCATTAGAGATGCAGTAGAGTCTCGAAAACTCGGCCTTATGTGGACCCAAGGATTACTGAGTTTGTGAAAATGCCGGAAAGGGATTAAACCAGAAAAAGTACGAATGGGTCCTCAGAAAAATTTGTATTGCACTTGTATATATTGTTTACTTGAGAAAATACAACAGAAAATAAACTACCCAAATACCCTTAAAAAAGCTAAAATACGTACTTTATGAAGACATAGAGAAGTTACTACATGATAATGAAAATTAATGAATACGTAGAATACAGTAATTTACCTCATCAGACATCCCAGAAAACCATTACAAAGTGCTAAAGTTGCTCATAATGAAAAATTGAGTAGCCGACTTTGCAAAAACTCTGGCTACCTTTTAAAAGAAATACATAATCTCCTGTTTTCTCCTATACTCTGCGTTTTGCTGCTTCATCACGAAGACGAAGGAGCAGTAAGTTCATTACCGACGCACCTTGTTCAAAATACTGAAGGGTGATTTCGATAGCCTTTAGTCCCTCATAATGTGATATTTTAGGAGTTTGTCCAATGCCTTCAACCATAACGACGTCTTCGTCATTTTTCGGTATTTTTTTATTAACTATGGTAACAAGAATACGGTTCTAAACAGGTGTACACGTGGGCTTTTTTGGACATGCGGGGTTGACCGAGTTATCCGGATTGCTGGGCTATCGAGTGCCAAGTTTTCGAGACTCTACTGTCTTAAGAAATAATTTTAAGAAACAAGCAGTATTTTTTAATATTCTTAACTACTGTTTTCAAACTTTTTAGTTGCTACTTTTGTCCTGAGATAAAAGAAAGAAAGAATACATACATATTTATGAATCACATTCAATTGTAGAACCGAATAATGATGAGGGAAAAAAATTATTTTTGAAGATTTTATTATAGAAGTATTTCAAGCTATACAGTATTTTTATTAGTGGTTTAGTTTATTCCATTTTTAAAGTAACATTTATCACTACAAATATTTCGAAATATATCCGAGTTCTATTATATCATATTATACTCTGTATTTACAAAAATTTTGATAACGAGCAGTAAATAGATAAAAAAATATTGTTAAATGAATAATTGGTTCCGTTTAAAGTTTCATTTTTTACTATAAATTATTAATTAGATAGCTTCAAAAGTTATCTCAATTTGTTAATAATAACACATTATTCTATCGTCGAAAACCATATCATTTCAAAATTATTTTATATAATATTAAAATGTAGTCACTGTACCTCTGAATTTTAAATGAATTTGTAGTACGATTTTAGCTTATTAGAACAAGTTATATTCATTACAAATTAATGCAAAGAAAAGAAACATGACTTTTATTTTAATGTAGTACAAATTTTTGTTAATTTTTAGTATTTATTGATTTATGCTTTTATTTTATTAATTCAGAATGCACAAAAAGCAAGAAATTTTGACAATGTTCATTTTTAGGTTCGAGATCAGATTTATTTCAATAAATACTATAATATTCTAAAGCAAAATATGCAAATACACTTAAATATTTTCGCTGAGAGACTTATACATATACATATTTATTTTTTACTTAAAGTAAAAATATCAGATACTTATATGTAAAAATATCTATGCTTCTGAAGAATTATTTCTAAATGCTTCGTGATTAAAAAGATGCATTTTCTTTTTGTTTATATATACATACATTGACAATTCCTCAACATATTTTCAATGCTTAAATACTTATTCAGGAGGTCTTATATTCCTCAATCTTTTAAAATCAGAATAATGAACTTTTCTCAGTATATTTTTAACACTTGTTAATTAACTATGAAATTTCAATAAAATTGCGTTTGATCTTTTTTCCCATTAAACTTAAAAACATAATAAAAAATAATTAAAAGGTAAATTTCTAAATATTTACCGATTAGATCTGAAAGTCTTTTGCTTTTATATTGTAGCACAAAGATTTATATTTAAGCATTTCGTTTCAAAACATACGAATATACTTTAAAAAGTACGTTTACTAATAATCGTAAAACATAACTTACTTTTTGAGGAATGGTAAATCCGTCTTTAGAAGCAAACTATGCGTCTGAATACCAACTTCTTTTCAATTCTGGTTTCCTTTTAAATGTGTATAATTCAGGAGTTGAATAATAGTCATAAATACTTTCAGTTCAAAAATAAACATATCATCTCAGAAAATCAATTGAATTAGTCTGTTTTCAAACGAATGGGGAGATTTCCCTATTTTGTTCCCTTTGCTTTTGTTCAGAGTAAATGCTCTTATTCCTTTTCATCACTGAAAACAAGTGGGAGAGCGCTTGTTATGCTCTGCAACGTCATACATAAAATTCTTCAAACTTTCTCTCCATCTATACTGCTGAAATATTATTTGGCGTCACGCCACTAGTCGGCTTCATATGTCGGCCCCTGAGGTAATTTTCTTCTAGGCCATGCCTTGTATTACCCATGTTTCCTTCTTCCTCTCTATCAAATAATTAGGGTCTTTCCTTTGATTAATCGTGCAGCTTCAATCGGATTATTTAGTGACTCCCCCCCTTCTCCAAGAATTTTGGAAAAACAGTTGTTTTGTCAGACTGTTTAGATTCGAATAAGAAAATATATTCTCGAAAGATTATGCTCGAAGATTTTTTTTTACGATATTGATTTGATGAAACATATTAATCAAATTATGGTTTAAGGTACCCGACTACGTTCGGAACCGAGATTTAAAAAAAGCGAATAAATGGATAATTTTTATGATATTTAGTATCACTTGGATTAGAATACATGTATAAAATTGTTTTATGAATATTGTTAGAATAAAAAATTATTTAAATGCAAAATATTTCGGCAAAAAATAAACTTTGAATTACCTATTTTCAGAACATTCCCCTTTTATGAAAAATGCTTCTAATAGAAATATTTTGCTCATATAAAGCTAAGATTTCTCCTGAACTAAAATTTTTGAGAAATTCACATTATTTCAGAGTTACTACTAATTAATTATGGATGTTTTTTTTTTCTTAAAATTTCTCCACTCTGTTGCATTAAAATATGGATAAATCCACTTCTAAGTTAATATAATTCAAAAATCCTAGTTTAGGGTCTGTATAAATGTCTGAGCTATATATACGCAAAATATTATTATGGAAGCATTTCCCATAAAAGGAGGATATTTTGAAAATTTTTATCGAGATATTGCATTTAAATAATTTTTTTCTGTAATAATATTCTGACAACAATTTCATACATGTATTCTAATTTAAGTGACACTAAATATCATAAAAATTATGCATTTATACGCTTTTGCAAAATCACGGTTCTGAACGTAGTCGAATACCTTAAGTAGAGTAGATTTAGTTTTATTAAGTAGGAGAGAGGTAAGTTTGTATGTGTCGAAGATTAATTTTAAAACTTAGGAAAGAGATAGAGTTTCACCACAGTAAAAATAATTTTTTTCGTTTTACAAAAGGATATTATATGTTAGCTCCTATTTTCCCTCAGAATAAATCTTGCAGAAATTATACTGTATCATATAATCTCTTAAGACTTGAAAAAAATACAAATAATGCTTTCAGTAAAGTATGAAATTGTAAGAATTTTAATCATATTAAAGAACATTTAATATACATTAGTGAATTTGAAATTTAGTTACAATTAATTTTTATATACTAATAACTGAAAAGTTTCATTTGTGTGAAAACGGCTTTGAAATAATTTAGAAAAATATTTCATTAATGAATATTCCATGAGACAATTACAAAATTTCTTTAAGTAGCATTTTGAGTCTTGATTTTATAATTAGCAAATTTTAAATATATTTTATACCAAATCAGAGTAAAATCAAATAAAATAACAGATGTAGTGTTGATCTACTACTCAAAAAATTTTCATCGATTCAAATGATTTAAATGATAAGTTAACTTTATTTCAGAAAACTTAAAAATATAAAAATTCCTAAATGAATACATTTTTTCTGCTTTTCAAAGTTATAAGCTAAAAAACGCAAAAACACTTTATTCAGTAATATTTTTTAACCATTCGAATATTAAAGACCCAGTTTAAAATTATAAAAGCTAAATTATTTACAAAATTTGAAAGGTTACGACAACAATAAAAAAAAAGAGTTCAATTTTCCAATAAGCAAACAATCATAAAATGCTTTGAGTTGAAAAACATTTTGAGCCATACACGAAACATTCACAGGATTTTGGTTTGATCCCGAAAAATACACAAGCGCTACCAGAACGATAAATTTTAGGGGAAGGTGTAGGTATTGACATGTCCTAGAATGTTTGATTGCTTATTCACTTCTCGAAACTGTACTAGGGTTATTGGCGACGAACCTTGTCATTTTGAGCCATAGTCGAGCACAATTATGATAATACCTTAGCTGGCACTTCATTCTCCAAACTCCCACACCAAATAAACGTGCGAATTTCGAGTTTCGACAGATATAAATTGTATCAACCCCTTTTCATGGTAGGTCTTTTGTGACAGAAGGCAAGAATCCCCGATTTTACAGAAGCAATACCGGCCATGAGCTCCCTTGGTTACCATGGCAACTTTGTCTTGTCCAAGATTAAAAAAACAAAAAATGCAAAAAGTCAGCATTTCCGAATACTGCGCCCGTTTATGAATAGTAAAAATAAACAAAAAAAGCCTTTAACAAATATGAAAGAATCAGGGGCGTAACGGAGAATATTAGGGTCCCCCTGCAATGTCAGGTTTTTTGCTCCAAGCCGAATCTTGGGGAGAAAAAAATTGCAAAACTTTAGCAGCAGGCCTTGGGCCCCATACTGAGTGTTTCCACCAGTGGTGGTGGGGTATAGGGGGGGTGTATCTTATGTCTGTAGCAAAATTCACTAGACGAACCCTTTTGGAGAATTCAAAAGGGTTATATCTTCGGGTTATTTAAGAAAATGCCTTAAGATTGCTTTAGAAAGAAAAGAAATATTCATATGTATACATTTAGAAATTCTTTACACTGTATGTGAGTATGCTGCTTCAAAGACTTTTGGAGTGCAAAAATTTCGGGATTTTCAATTGCTATTATTAAGATAGAAAGTAAAATGAGGCAATTATGCGAACGAAATCTATTGGGACAGATTGATTTTTGAATTAGAAAGCATGTGTGAAATAGATCAACATATGTTTTAAAAATGTTTCGATCTTTTAGGGGCTCTATTGCCAATCATGATTTATTTTTGCTTTGATGAGTAGAAAAATTACAAATGTTTCAAAAAGGCTTAACTTTTTTTGTCTTAATAAACGATCCTATAGCTCAGTCTTCATTTCGGATCATAAAAAAAAAGCTTTTAAAATCAAAGTAAAAAGATATGCTCTGTGAAGGTCATGGTATTTCATCAAAATATGGTGACGAAAACTTGCTCCAGATTAAATATATAATAATCCTCTTTAATTTTTAGTTTGATTTTAATGGTAATTTATTTCAAGAAATTTGATACTGATTCTTTATTTTTAAATTTAACCTTGTGCTGGTAACAGGAAAATATCCTTGAAATTATAACCGCAGTTGCTTTGACCTGTTATGCGTTGACCTGTGGAGTAAAGAAATAAGGAAAGCATTGAAAGACTTACGATTATATAAAACCAAGACTATAATACTTTAGAATAGTTTTTTTTATTATATAGTTGTCATACAATGAATGATTAATATGTAAGGTGATCCCCCTGGTGTATCTCATTAAAAGCTTTTTTCTACAAAAAGAGTTTCCTAAAAATAATTGCCGAAAAACTTGAATGTTTATTAAAGAGGGAATTGAATCCAGAAACTCATTGATATATATATATATAAAAGAATGTTGAATGGGAATTAAATTTTTTTTTTAAAAATACTTCCTTTTCGTGCAAGTATTTACCCCTTAAGCCAAGGGTGTCAAACTTGCAGCCCGGTCAGTATGTAGGCACACAATAATATATAATAAAATATCAAACTTTCTCCCGAAATAGGAAAGATAGTAGAAGAGAAGAGACGTCAAGAGTGTCAAAACGTAAATATTAAATTTTTCTTGTTCTTTGATATATGTTTATGATAATGTATTATTCGAAATAAACCTACGTTTCTATTAATATTTCTTTTTTATGGCTTACCTAAATTAAAATTTATTTGTTTGATCCAAGTTAGCCTTTGAGTTTGGCACTCTTGCCTTAAGCGGTCAATTTTTTTCCTTTGCCCAAAATGTCCCCCCTCCCAAAAAAAGCACATTTTTTATTGCATATAATTAAGCATAATGCTTCACAGAATGCGAAAATGGAAGAATTTTATTATAATATTCAATTTTAAAGTTTTCTCACAATTTTTATTCTATAATTGTGAAATACATAACCCCCCAAATGTTTTTAAGTACATTTCACAAACTATGGAGAATGTTTCATATGTCTTAAAAGAACTTCTCTCATACTTTCAAAAAAAATTCTCATGCCCGTACCTCTTTTTCAACCGGTAAGGAACTGTATATATATATATAAAACTTGAAGCATGATGTAACACTATATCTTACATTGCAATGGGGAGAAAGATAAATCGGCTTTTTTTAATTATCCTTCCATTTACAATTCTTTTCAAGCAACGAATTGCAAATTGCCTTGCTAATCCCTGATATTTATCGAATATTTTCAAGAATTTAAATTTCTGCCTTCAATGGAAAATTCCTGCCTTCACCACAAAAAAATTCTTGGATGAGAAGTATTTCAGTACCGTTGATATACTGTACCTCTCTTAAAAGCACTAGCACTAATAATCTCACAATAATAATTAAAAATATGTGGAAATGAAAGTTATAAAGAAGAAAACATCAATGCCCGTATTGCATTCGGGCAAACCGGTTGTTGCCAGCTTTCATTAGCCCCGTACGGTATACGAGCAAACCAGTTAAGGTGTTAAATAAGTTTGTTGTAGTATAGATATTATCTACATTAGAAGAAATTCTACGATATTTTTTTTTTATTATTAATTTCAATTACAAAAAAATCCCACTAGAAAACACTAAAAAGTGAACTCTTGTAGTGTATTATTTTGGAGTTAAGGAACTATTTCGCGAATATCGTTCAATATTTTTTGAGAGAATATATCTTGTTTTTTTATAATTTCGAATTACCCTTTCAACAATTAGCACTTCTTCCAAAATTAAAAGAATAGTTATGCCCTCGTTGATACTGGGAAATAATGAGGAGCCTTATAAAATGTATAACTATGTACAAATATACTTATATAAAACTATAGATTTATCAAAAATTGGATTATGAGACAAAGTAAAAATTAGGAAATGCTCTTCCCGCGCCAGCGCCTACCTATTTATACAAAATTGGGAAATATAAGTAGGCTCACCAAAAGTAGGTTCGAAAAAACCGAATTAAAAGTCATGTGAACCACCAAAACAAAAACAAGAGTAAACATCACTTATTATGCATGAACGAAAAACTTCTCGTGGTATTCCTTCTATAACTGAACCGAAAGGTTGATTGGAAAACTGTTTGGACCACTAAGCAGATAAAGTGTAGTGTTATAATGTACCATGAAATTCGGAATTTATTATCCCAAGTTGTCTCCATAGAAATGGTAGTTTCAGAGTATAGTTTGTTTGAACTAGTCTTAAGATTAACCTTTTTTATTAAAGTGTGTTTCCCTCATCCCAGATTGTTAAGTCTAAAATCTAACAGTGATTATTATTGCAACTGTGTAGAATAAGCTTATTATGTTAAATTACATGTTTAGAATAGGTGTGGTAAAAAAATCATTCCGAAGTGGGGAAATTTTTGTAAAGTATTTCTAGAAACGCTTTAATGAGGAATGGATCACATAAACGTAAGAACTGCATATAATTGTGTCATTAAAGTGTCTCGGAGGTGCTAATTTGGTCTCGAGAGCCAGCTGAAAATATAAATTATTTTCGATTAGATACAATTCTTTTGAGATTGCGTAACTCGATACTTGCCATACCTGCGCCGTTACATCAAAATGCCGTACCAAGGTCTCAATTTTCAAACAGCTATGTTACCTGCTTCTGTAAGAGATATTTAATTAAGTTTACGTTGCGAAAATATTAGTACCTAATTACTAACAGTAAGTTGATTTATAAAGTTATATATATATCCTTATTACAATGGAGTATATTTTATATAAATAAAATACTAGGTCAATATTTTTAAAAAATAAAAATTCATTTTACATTTTTTAAAAAAAATTTAAATATTTTTTAAATGTTTTGAAATAAAAAATGTGTATATAATACTATAATTAGATCGGGTTTAAAGAGTATGATACATTTTATAATTCTATAAATTTTTATACATCAAAGGCAACTATTTTAGGAAATATCCTGCGTAACGTAAAATTTATTAATGTTTATTACAGATATGTTTCTTATTTTGATACGCTTCTAATTTTTATTAGTTGATAAATAATGGAGAAAAGAATCGAATTATTTAATTTTAACTTCAAAGAATTTTATCAATTTGAAAATTGTTTATAATTTCAGTTTTCGAGACCAAGTTAACACCCCTGAGACCCCGTGGCTCAATTATTATTACTGAGTATTGCTAATGCAGCAATACAGAATTTATTATTTTTAAATAATAAATTATAGTTGATAACATCCTATTAATATGATAGCAGGATTAGTATTGAATCAAGATACTTTAAATACAAACTAGAAATTAATTTATAACATTCAAAAGTAAAAACTGGTCAATCATATAAGTCAAGTATATCAAACTCTGAGGTAAACACAATCACATAGCGTAATTTTTAAGTTTATGCGGTAATTTTAAAAAGTATCAGTTTTTAAAAAAATATTTTGAACAAAACATTAAAAACAAATAAATATACGAAAGGGCTAACCATGACGGTCACATGATAAATACAATCACGTGTTCTTGATAAATACAATCACGTCTTAATTCAAAACTGATTTGTATTTGTTGTTCTGCATGTAAAGTTTAGATAAAATTTGATAATTGATGAAAAATGTTCAAACATTACATTTCTTCACAAAATTTTTCAAAATTAAAAATCTTATACATGTACTTTTATAAAGTTCATTTTATTTACCTATGAGAGTTATTATTGTTGACAAATGTGTACTTTTTCAACGAAAGTTTCTGCAAAAAGCAAAAGAAGCGCATGAACTGATTGCTGGGAAACACACATCGTAGCAACAAGTATGACCATGACGTCACAAGAACTCAGATCATTGGACTCTCACTTAGTGACTACACAAATCAACCACAGAGAATTTTTCAGTTTTGTTGTTACTAATTGCTACGTCAAATTGAGAACCTTTAATGTTAAACCTATTATTAAATTCATTAAAACGCTTGTCGCTTACCCATTACATTTACCAAGTCGTAAAAATATTTACTGAGATCCATATTAAATTTAATTTTGAGGTTCATAATATGTGCAAAATATGAAAAAGAATAATAAAATGCAAAACGAATAATTCCCGAACTATACATAATAATTTTATTTTATATTATTAACGCTGGCTTGAATATTTTTAATACATTCATTTAAAAAAAAATTTTTTTTTAATTTTATGTAATTAGATCTTTTAATATATATGCATTGTATTCCTTTTATAAGTCACCCATTACAAAGACTTGAAACAATGATAAACTCTCAAAAGTCGCTTAGAGCCATAAAAAAAGGATGTTACTGCGTGTATTTTTAAAAAGGAGCTAGAAACCCAATACCCTAAAAAGAATAATTCTTAAGATAACTTACATGAACATTCGTTCTCCTTATTATGGGTTTTCTAGAATTGTATCGAGCTGAGCACTTCACATGTAGCCAATTACGATTTCATCACGAGACGTATTTTTTCCACATCCTTTTTCTACGTCGTTCTTGCTCCATATGATCAGAAACGGAAGTAAGAGAGAGAGAAAAGAAATAAACTCTATTTAAGTATTAAATAACTAATGCACAAGTGGTTATCACTGTTTTTGAAGACAAAACTTTTATGTTGTTGTCAATGGCAAAAACTGAAACGATTTTAAAGACTGAGATGGAAGTGAACAAATTACAATAGAAAAACATTGCCATTTCATTCCATTACATCTAAAATGGTTACGTTGCATTATGTTTTATCTAAGACAGGAATAGTTAGTTAACTTTATAAAATTATCTCCTTCATTATTTTATTCGTTAGACTAATAAAAAATCTCTTTAGGGGACATGGTACGATTTACACAAAATTTTTTAACTAAATTATTTTCATAACTTTTTTTTGGTTGCCTCTTATGTGTATGTATAATGTAAAACAGATTTTGTGCTCAAATCTTCGTAAAAAGCGAACCATTTAATTTTTTAAGGGAGAAACTTGAAACTTATGATTTTAAAATGCTACTCCTACAAAAATTGACGTACATATCTGAAATTTGATTTGCAAGTACGTCAAGCTATGTATAACAAAAGTTAATATAGGTTTTTTCGATAACATGATTGGTATTCGTACAATACTTCTTTTTATGAATGCTTATTAAAAATTCCTCAAAAAATTTTAAAAATTCTTAATTCAATTATTTTTTTAAAAAAAAAATAAGAATTGCTTATTGCTTTGATTGAAAGATGCATACCCGCATGTACTATTAGCAACAAGTGAAAAAAATCTCCAAGTATTAGGCACGATAGAAAAAAAAATTAGCATTTTAAATGGAGGTACCAGTTATTTTATCTTTCCGAGATAAGTCAGTTCTTAAAGTTTTGATTTGCATTGGGATGTGAATAAAAACAAACGTAAAAATTATCACAAATTTGCGTTTTTTAAACTTAGAACATTCAAATTTTGTGATTTTATAGAAAAGTATATAAAAAACAATTTAGCCTTAAAAAATTACATTTGATTTTTGTTAATTAAATTGTTCTGCATCCTCTTAAAAAACGACTGGTAAATAAAATTTCACTTTCAGAGATTTTACTTATGCGCAAAGAAATCATTGTATATCTATTTACTTATTTTTGCTTTTATTGTTATTTTCTGGGTTTCTCGATTTTATGCTACAATCGTCACAGCTACTGAAATCTAAATAAGACATCTAGATATTAACCCTTACAGGACCATAAGGTTGGTAATAGTACATTTTAGTATGCAAAGGTTTATTTTAGTTTGTTTAGAAGTAAAATTAATAAATAAATCATGGGAAAAATACATAACTATGCGTAGTTTTTTGGATCTATGTGTCAATTCAATTTGGATCTAAATGTAGTTTGTTAAGGCTTACTACTTGTTCAAATATATAGTTTATCATTTGCACAAAATTACACTTACCGAACAACGTTAAAACATGTAATAAAAAATACACTGATATATACCAAATGCGCCTCTACGTCACCATGAACTGAAATAAGTAATAAGATTATTAATATTGCCTTCGAATATTTTATGTTGGGTATCAATTGATTTGAAGGGGTTTTTCCCCCGTTCTCTAAACGTTTCCGTTTACGTAATTACAATCGGTCAGTGGCATAACGTACACCCTCATCGCGTTAGAGTGGATGTGTAGGATTTTGGAGGTGGGTTAAGGCTTGACTGACGTAAAAATAACCAATTTATAAAATATTAAAGGCAAAACCTGACTTTGCATGGAAGGGGAGCTAATTTCGTTATGCCGGTAGAACAGTGCGCAGTTTTCCACCCAGCGTCGGAAAAGTCCAAAAGGAAATTGTGCGAAATAAAAAAAAACAACCCACTATTTATGGTCCTCATAGGTTCCCTAGCCATGTGGTAAACAGTTTTCGTCACAGTACGCGAATGGAAAAGAGCCCCAATCAGTGGTTTAGATCGCCTTTCGCTGCAAGAAACACTTTCCGAGCATCATTTTCTAGTAAGAAGTTCAATCGTTTCGTCTGAAAAAGAGTTTGCAGATTTAAGCGTTTTTTTAATACATGCCATGGGTAAGTAATTTCTTTATTTGACTTTAAAATTAGGTTCAAGTTTGATTAAAAATAGTAAAAACATAACATTTAGCACAGTATATAACTCCTACTAACATATATCGATATTGACATGGATTGATCCCAGTTACACTTTAACGCCTATAGAGCACATATAGACCTTAATTTACTACCAAATTTAGATGCTAATTCCTGCTACCCCAAAGTTACATTTTTTCCAGCGTTGGTCGATGGTGGCCACTGGCGTGCCCGGCCCGTGCGTAGCGGTGCCAAGCAGGATACTAGGGCGAAACTAATGATGTTTTGTTTTCAGTTAGACCACAACGAACTTTGATAAATATGAGTGACCAGAAGCACAAAATTCTAGAAAAATTGTTAAAAATTTCTGCTCGTTTGTGAAAAGCGCATGAGGTGCCATAGAAATGAAAAGCCTTCCAAGTCGCGCGCGCGCAAACTAGATGTGGTTGTTTGGGGAAGTAAGGTTTATATTACATTTTATTATTTTTAAGAAAAATATATGGCTAAATATTTTAGTGTGGTATTTATAAGTTTATGCTTATAGGTATCTGACTACGCGGGGGAACCGTGATGTTGCAAAAGCGTGTAAATGGGTAATATTTATTTAGCGTCACTTTGTGATTAGACAAATGTATGTTCGCTAGCAATAGTATTACAATGTGTTTAAGTATTGGTTATTTTTGGACTGCAAAAAAATGAAAAATGAATGACACATTTTCAAATATTCTTCCTTTTGTTAAAATGCTTCTATTATAATAATATTTTTGTCTGTATCAGCCTCAGACCTCTGTACAAAGGCTCAACTAGAATTTTGAAATGCATAACTTGGAAATCGGTTTATCCATGTTGTACGAAAACAGAAGGAGAAATGCAAGAAAATACAATACCAAATGGTTGTAACCCTGAAAATAACGTGAATTTTTCAAAAATTTAGTTGAGCCTCTGTACAGAGGTCTGAGCTTATATACAGGCAAAATATTAATACAATAGAAGCATTTTTTACAAAAGGAGAACATTTGAATAAAGATTATTCTAAGTTAATTTTTGCCAAAATATTGTATTTAAATAATTTGTTTTGTCATAATGCTGTCCTAAAACAATTTTATACATGTATTATAATCTAAGTGACACCAAATATACCGCGAAAATTATACATTTATGCTCTTTTAAAATCATCATGGTTCCGAACGTAGTCGGATACCTTAAGCTTATAATAATTATTTTTTCAGAATTATAAACTTTATAATGGTTTTTCTTGGTTTGTGTTTTTTCACATTCAAAATGCCACTTCTTCCACAATTATTTATCAATCACTACCATTTTTTCCCTGTCTTATATCTAATGTATGTAACAAAATTAGGGATCCATTTTGCTGAAAATTGAATACTTCTTTTATTAAAAAAATTAAATATGGGAAATATTAGGCTTTGGGTTGAATTTTAGCATATATATTTATATATATGTGTGAACATTTTTTTATTTTTTTCTCCAAAATCGACCCTATTTTAAAATCGATCCCTAAAGGTGTTTAAAACATCCTCAGAAATATTACAAAAATTTCATGTCAAAAAATTAATTAACACAAAAAGAGTAAAATTTTAAAAATTTCCAAATTTTTTAAAAAAAAATTAAAGTTGTAAAATTGTGTGAATAATATGTGAAAAATTTTATCTCGTGTTATTTTTTTAAATAAACATTATATGAAATGCTAAAATATAATTTTTAAATACATAAATAAAAAAAAAATGCTCAAAGGGTGCCCAGTCCTTTAATCACTATCTATTATCCTTTATTGTATATGCACAATGTTGTGTTAGATTGTATTTGTTTAATCTGTTAAAATTTTTAATTTTTTAACTTGCCACACTATTTCTTGTATATATTCTCCCACGTGTAAATTACTGCTTCTGTTAATATCCTTAGATCCTTGTTCGAAAACTAGTTCCACATAGCAATCATTTATTCTTGATCAAATTCAAACTTGACATAAATTAGTTAAGACCCTATTAACCTTATTTGTTAGTAAAAAACAGAAAAGAAAACCCAATTCACATTAATTACTATGATTTTAGATCATTATAAAGACTTTAAAGCCATAAAATTATTTCCGTGCGCCAGATTGATAAAACTGCCCACTGTGTGCCATTGCGTTCGGCATACTTTTTGTTTTGACATTTTTTGTAAAAAAATGCATATACATATATGTTATAATTGAATATGACAATCGTCTACTTTAAAATGTGAAGAGGAATATTTCCCTTAGTCCTAGAAGGTTTAAAAATATTTCGTTACAATGTATGATGTCAAAAAAAATGGTTTGCTGGTAAACCGAAAAAAATATTAACAAAAATCGAAAATATTAAAAATAGGAGGAAAGCCAAAATTTTAAAAAGAAAGAAAATAGAAAGTAATAGAAAATGAACCCGAAAAACCATGAAAAAGCCCAACACCGAACATATTCATCCTAGCCACTTATTGAATATTGTATAAATATTTTGTAGGAAAGATTTCATAGTAAAACATGCCAATAAACGGAAAAATTTATCCCATGAAATATATAAGTAATTTTCTTTAATTCTATATTTCATTTCAATAGCTTAAAATATTTTAAAGTTATATTCAATGTACAGTATCGAAATTGTTATATGAAAATCTACCCCAAGCATATTAAATGTTTTAATACTACACGATAAAAATTGCTAACTTTAAATTATGCTAAAAATTAATTTAGTTTAGATATATTTCTTAACCATTTAAAGATTTGGTTCTGTTTTCCGTTTAAATTAATAAGTTAATAGATATCGGTTCTAATTTTGTATGTGGGTCTTATTTCAGATTTTACAAAACTTTGTAAGAAATGTAATTGTGAAACTAAAATTTCCTACTTGCGCAAGAATAATATTTAAATATGAGATTACACAGTGTTTAAAAAATTAGTATCTTCAAAAACAAATTTTATGTGTGATTCTGCAATTGAATGTCTGGAGTATTTTTCCCCTTTTATATTAAATTTAAGAAGGAACACATCTACAAAACCAAATATATTTTCTTTTGATCAAAATAAATATTTATGTGTTTTCAAAAGATAAGATGATAAAATTATACCAACAATGTGAGAAACATTATCTGAGGAATGTTGTAACGTAATTTCATTGTTGTAAGTTAAATTTTGTTGTGTTGCAACAAAAAGAGCATTTCATTTTTTTCAACTGTCATTTAGTTTTTATTTATTTATTTTTGTATTTTTTTGTTTTTAATTATTTTATTTCTTTAAGTAAGTAATTTTAATATTAAAAAAATAACTACCATTACATAAATAA
>BMAV01024052.1:0-34916 GCA_019973955.1 Trichonephila inaurata madagascariensis | reverse complement strand
AAATATGATCTGGCAACTACTTTTTATTTATTTATTCTCATATTTAATAGCTTTTTTTCTGTATTCTATTAAAACGTATGAGTTTCATTTATAATGTTAATTTAAGTGTTTTTTAAGAGACTTGCTTTTGAAAGTGTTTGTATATCAGTTAAACTTATTTAAACAACCAACTGACAAGTATACTATTGTAACAGTATCATCTACATAAGCCAGTAACAGACTCTGGACAGGGATGATCCCTTTGTGTCTAGTGGTATGATACGTGCTTACGGAACCGAAGGTCGCGGGTTCTGTCCTCCAAAATTGCACTACTTCATTGGTGACCTTGACTGAATTAAGGAAAGCGCAATCTACTAATCTGTCGTGGCGCCATCTACTCGCAAGAAGAGCAACCAAAAGTTGTCAGACTCACTTGAAGCAGCCACCAAAATCATCAGACTAACTTGACACAACACCACCAATTAACAGCAACAGTTTACACGCTCACCATAACAAATATCTTGTTCGGTCGCCTATCCACCGACTCAGAGGTGGGAGAGTACCGTAGTGGTATCACACATCTACATAAGCCAGTAGCAGCCTCTGGGCATCGGTGATCACTTTTGTCTACTGGTCATGTTACTGGGCTTCTGATCCATAGGTCGTGGGTTCTGTCCTCTGGATTTGCCCCACTTCACTACCATTAAATATCTGTGTTTTATCCATTTTGAATATTTTAAGTTGTTGGCCCTAAATTTTCCTAAGGTACCCAGAAGAAATGGAATATGAATATATGATTCTATTACGTGTTGTTGTAGTGCATATTACTTATAACTAATACCTTCAAAGTAGCTATACTCACCATGATGTTAAACCAATCCAATGTGAAATTTTAAAAAGCAACAGAGCAATTAAAAAAAACATGAACAGAAAGGATACACAATGCAACTTAATTTTTTAAGCTTTATTTTCAAATAACACGGCTCAAAATTACTAGGAACTTAGTTAAAATTTGACTTTACCCCTCTCATCACAATTAATATAAGAAATAGAAAACAATTAAGTTGAAGTTTCATAAAAATTAATTCGCTATCAAAAATATTAAAGTGCGCTAAAAACATGTTATGAAGAAACCAACTAATCTTCTATAGGGTGAGAGACTACAGTTGAACAGTGTCAAGGAGAGTAGCTAATTGGATAGAAAAGAAGTATAAGTTCTGAGTTCCGCCTCTGGGAAGGAAACAGTGGGCTGTGCGCAGCTCTGGTTGATTAACTTCTCCAGGTACGCAACAGCAATTTGGAATAATTAGAGGTGACTGAGGGGAGTAATAATGAACTAAATGCCGTGAATCTCGTGGGGATGAGGTATTAGAGGTAAAAATTACTGCTGTGATTCGTGAAAGATAGAATAAAAAATATCTCTAAAGGCCATGTTAAGTAAATAGACGTGACACAAAACAGGGTCTGATTCAAGCTACCAGCAATGGTAGAGATTGTTAACTAGTTATTTTCATTTAATGAACTCGTTATATACTTTTAAGGACAACAATACGTGCAAGGAGTAAGTATCTAGTAAAAGAAATTATGTTCTATTTTTAAATTTATTTTCTCAAAAGGACAAGTTTTCAAATTGTTTCAGGGTTATTTTTATTATTTTAAAACCCGAAAACGAAGCAAACATATTCGGCTTTTAAACATCATTGGCAGATTCACGTCTAGTAATGGTTGAGAGAGGCTTGAAAATCGCCGTACGCAATATCGGGGACTGATGTGTACTAAAAGTTGTCACGCTGGTTGATTACTGAAAATAAAAACAAGGCTTCAAAATGAGTGTCGGTTCGTTATTTGATTGTATTTCAAATTTTAAAAGTATTAATCTTATCCAGACATTTAAAATAGGAAGTAAATAGGTAACCAAAAATGTTAATTAACCAAAGAATGGATTTAAATGTTTTCCCATGATGAAGAAAGAAAGCGGTACTTAATGTATTATCGCAACAGTATTGGCGGCATTATGTGAAAGGAAGCACATGGTTGCCAATTCGCCGCATACGAGATATGTGAAATCGGGGTTGCTCTAACTTGGCGAGTTATCTTGAACGTTGGCATTGTTGCGATAGTATGTAAGTATTAAGAAAGCTTATCAGTCTATCTTCAGTTTTAAACTTTTTATAAAACTGTAAATTAGTTTTCATGACATTATTAGGTACTTTTCTGTTTCGGTGGGGAGGGGCATTGATGACGGTTAAATTGTTTTCTTGTCAAATTAAATACCAAACACAAAATAAGGTGTGTATTTTTTAAAGTTGTCTTTCTGCACATGCGTCATAAGCACTCAAACTCGGGAATTGCGTGTGTAGGTTTACCAAAATAACTAAATTTTTACTGGCATTTGGCATTTTTTGTTGCATTTTTTCACCCTCCCCTGAAACAGAAAAGTTCCCTGTATTACTAATGTTGTTGTTGTCTACAACTCTTATATATTTAACGTTATAATGTATTCCATTCATTGTTGTTCATCTTCCTTGGAAGTGGAACATATTTGGCTCAGTTGAAACAGAGAAAATTAAGATAAATACAAAAAAAATGAACAGTACAGCTATCAAAATCGTTAATCTAGACTAATAAAAGAAAGTGCTTCTGTGTATGTGTGTGTCTATGATGTAACATAAAAACGGGTGAGAACCTATTTCATCTTTTTTTAATAATCTTAATCTAAATTTTGATTTGAATTTATCTGTTTTAGATCGTTTTTAAGGTGAAATTGCTGAAATGGCCACTGGTCCGCCAAATTTTGAAAAATCGCCAGTTTGGCATGCGTGTTGTGTATTAGAGTAGAAACCCTACGATTTGACGATTTTTACTCTTTATCGATTTGGTGAGAAAAAACTTGGCGGGATAAGTGACCGATACGATAACCCTACCAATCAAATTTAGACCTATTTTGTATATGTTACAGATTCTTTTCATTTTACTTCAGTTAATGTTAATGTTCTAATTTCTGTTTTGCTTCATCTTTAAGCTGAATTAATTCGAGTTATTTGTTTTTGAGATAATTTTAATTCTAATTGTCGCAATAATATACTGATGTTTAAGATAACTTGCCAAGTTGGCCACCTCAATTTTGTATGTGTCCTACGCGTTGAAAATTGGCAACCATGTGTTTCGTTCCATATAATGTCACCAATATGGTAGCGATAATACGTAAATGCCATAATTTTTAACTTTATTTCATGCTAATTTTGTAATTTCTTACCTAGTTTAAGATTTCTTTAAGATTAAAGCCGCATTCACACCAAGGCAACCCGCGTCCAGCGATGAGCGTCTAGCCAATCAGAGACTTCATCTCGGGCGAAATGAAGTCTCTGATTGGTTAGACGCTCAACGCTTCACGCTTACTGCCTTGGTGTGAATGCAGCTTAAGATTTAAGATTTCCAGCAGGACAAAGTAATATCACTCTGTATGTTCAAATCTTATTTTTAGTATGCTCTTTTATTTGCTGCCCAATGGGCTTCATTCATGAAGTCACATGATAAAAACAAATACCTGTTTTCCATTGAATTCAAAACAAACATTAAACTAATTGTACTTGTTCTATTTGTAAAACTCAGATAAAATTTCAAATTTCATATTTGGGTAAAGATGTTTAAATGTTAAGAAAAAAAATTTCTTCAAAAAGATTTTTTTTAAATTAAAAAAAAAGTTGCATTTTATGCTTATACTTTTAAATAAAATGCATTTTGTATACATATGTACTTTTTAAGAGAAAGTTTCTGCAAATAGCAAAACTTGGCAACACCGGAGCGCGTGAACTGATTAGTTGGAAACACAAGATAGTTTTTATCGTGTGACTATGTCGTCACATGAGTTTTTGATTGGCTAGAATCACGTGGCTTTCACTATCATGTGACTATGACGTCACATGAATTAACCTCATTGGTGAAATATTGTAGACATATTGGATAGAAGCCCAAGCGATGTAATTTGGCTGATTTTCTTTCTCCTCTGCAGCCAAAAGTGTGGACTAAACTAGGATTTTATCCGGAACTGTTTATTTCATTGAGTTTCTATTTTATTTATTTCAAATAGCTTTTAAAAAGTCCATATGGTATATTTGATGGTACTTACGTATTAATGTTAACACAGCCAAATTTGAGCCACGCTAAACGCACAATTTTCAGCCAAAATCTGACTGATTATTACTTTTTTAAATAAAACATGTAAGAATCTTTAATTAAAGTGTAGTAAAGATGGGCCAATTGGCGCAGCCCTTTTTTTTTTTTGGTGAGTAAAAGCGGTTGCCAAGGTACTTTTTTCGGAATCATTTATTATTTATTTTAGAATGAATTTGATATCTCACCATGACATTTATGTAAAAATCGCCAAATCCAAAGTGCCCCCCTCCCCTGTACTACACTTGAGCCGAATCTTTTTGTTTGATATCATGGTGCAATCATGCGGCGCAAATTTTGCTAATACGTAAGTACCTATTTGATGTATTTTTATGTCTAGCTTACAAGCGAACCTGCACGAAACTCAGTAACATTACAATTCTCATAATATCTGAAAGATTTAAGTTTTTAAAAGAAGGACTAAATTTTAGTGGAGCATGTAAGCAAATTAGCCAATTTTTGGCGATTTTTTTAAAAAAGGCGCTGAAACATATCGATTACCAATTTCTTTATTTTTAAGTCGTATGGAAGTGAATGCCGGACCCTCAATGAAGCAGAGGAAGAAAAAATTTTTGAAAGGAAAATCTTTGGACCTATTCAAAAGATCAGTGAGTGGAGAATTCTTTACGATCACGAAATTTACAGGAAATATGGTAAATATGGCGGGACTCGTTGTGAGAACTATAAAAACCATCACATATTAGGTCTCTGGGCCATCTGTACATATATGCTGATTAGGGTTACTGATTTACCGGGAATGTAATTGTCGTTCTCGAAATTCCCGGGAATACAGCAAAATTTCAAAAAATTTAAAAACAAGTTATTTTTAAATAAAATCAATAATAATTACATAAAATAAGGATATATATAAATTCCAAAAATAATACTTATTTATATAATGAGCTAAAAAAGACAATAAATATGTAATAAATTGATTATTTGTTTTTAAAATAGGATTTCAGAAAACATAAGCAATTTATACTTTTATCACTCAGCCTAGCTCTAAGATTTGTGACGCACAATCCGGAAGCAGAAAATGCCCTCTCGGCTTCAACTGACGTTGGAGGAATTGTTTTTAAAGCCTCACACATAGTTTTGTAATGTTTGGTGATGGATTTTCAGTCGAATCGAATAGCTGCATCTCTTGTTTCATGATTTTGTTGAAACTAGTACTTTTTTTTATGAACAATATAAAACTATTGTTTTAGAGTAAATTGCTTTCTCTAATTTTTGGTCCAACGTCAGATGTTTTTCTTTCAAAATCTCCGTGCTCTTTTCTTCTGAATATGTAGAGTAGGATATTGATTCCTCTTCTTAGCAGAAAACCCTTCGTCTCTATCATTTAAGCTTGTCTAACCAAACAATTTTTGAAGGGATAACTTCTATTGGCGTGATTTGCTGGAGAGTGAACTTGAATGAACGTCACACTTGAGAATGTAACGCTCATTCGGCTTCTATCTCCTGTATTCGGAAAACTTGTTCCGACAAGATTGTCCACCCCTAAAAAGAAATCACATGTAAAAGAGGGACGTCCCCCAGATTCTTTAACACTTTTATAATTTTCCCTTATATGTAATGGAACCTTTGGACTCGATTTTTACCCACTTTAAAAGGTCAGAATAAGTCCAAATTTTGCACACTCATCAAGGATTGATGACAATACAATAATTTCAAAATTTTGTTCCATTGTCCTGATCAGGATCGTCAAAAATAATGATCTTAAGGATTTCGAAATTTGGCGACTAATTCATTATATCGTTTCCAGATTTGGCGACTAATTGCTTGTACCATTTCCAAATTTGCGACTAATTCCAGATATGGCGACTAAAAGACCCTACCCCTTAAAAAGGTGCAACCCTAAAAATGAAAACGGTTGCTATTAATACAAATAAAACAAACAAACAAAGTGTTCTTTATGTGAGAAAGGGAAAAAAAGACTCGTGCATGTGAATAAAAATAATTTTAAATTTTTATAAAGCATTACATTTAGAAGTAATGATGGAATTAACATTATAGCAATACGTTTAAAAGGTGATAATTTTTGTTTAACATTTAATATTTTTTTTTAAAATTTTATAAAGTTAATTTTCTATAGAGACGTGAATCTGGAAAAATTTAAACATATCATAGGCCCGTTTTAAAAGGGATAAAAATGCTTGACCCCTTTTAATATTCCTTGAAAAAGACTTTTATTAGTTAGACCTGGTCTATAAACTGGAATTTAAATAAAAATGATATGGGACTCATCCGAGGCCCCGTAAATGGAGAGAATAAATATCCTTCGGACCCATTAATTAATATCCATTGAAGAGCAAATTCCAGCAGCCACATAATTCTGGCTCAAAAAATATCAAACTCAAGGATAAATTCAACACAGAATAAATGATAGTTTTAAAAACTAAAAAAACAGGCTTTTATTGTAGATCGAACTTAAAAAAATGAAAAATAAATTATAGCTTTAAAAGAAACTAAAAAACACGCTTTTATAGTGAATTGAACTAAAAAGTAAAAAAATAATTCTTAATATGAGAATAAAATGATTAACGAAAAAATTAATGTCATTGTGGTAAAAGCGTGGGGTGCTTTGTACTACATTTTTACATTAACTCAGCATTTCGGAATAGAACTAGTAAGAAATTATAAATATTAATATAGAGCACCCCACGCCTTTATCCCAATGACATTAATTTTCTCGTTAATCATTTTATTCTTATATTAAGAATTATTTTTTTATTTTTTAGTTCGATTCACTATAAAAGCGTCTTTTTTAGTTATTTTTAAACTATAATTTTTTCGTTCTCAGTCTTCCTTCTGTATGCTTATTTAATTAGTTCATCTTCGCACGTGTATTTATTATTCAAGATATATCAGTAGGAATAACTATAACGGAAGGTACGATATTTATATTTTTGTGTCATTGTTGAATTTTTTTAGTTTGGAGAGCACGATATAATAAATTGATGCATTTATGCCAACATCGATAATTATGTATAAATTTAAGATATTTTGTTTTATAGGAGAAATTAGTATTCAAAAATGGGAAATTGGTGTTTTGTTTATTCTGTTAAATCTTAATTAACTTTAAAACGTTATTAATTACTTAACCTAAAGCTGCACACATTTTATACTAATGAATCGTTATTGTTGTGTACCCAACTGATCATCTAATAAACTTGGCAACCATACGTTTTGGTTTTTTGTTTCCCAAAAGATGAACAGTTTATGCAAACTTCAAAAAGGATAATCCCTAGAAAATCTGAAAATAAATCAGATGATATTTCAATAGAAGAGTATCAAATTTAAAGTACATAGCGGGTTATTGCGTGCGTTCATAATATAAAATTTGAATGCTACGATTAAAAATATAGATTTGTTGCAGATAAAAAAATCAATTTCGATTTAGAAAAAGTCGAAGTGGCAAAATATTTGAGATTTCTGGGTAGAGGAGGTTTAAAAACGTTCACAGATATTGTAATGAAAATCCTTTCAACGCAATATTTTATTTTTTTATATGTATATCGAAAAAATTCGAGTTAAAATATCTTAAAAATGATTGCCAATTATCTTGCTTTACAAGCATAACAGAAGCATATCTGGAATTACATGAAATGTGGAATGTGTTTTGCATTCGTTTAATTCATCTTCTGTAAACTATAACACACCTGCATTTTCATTTTTAAAAAATTTTTAATTACATTTTGAACCCGATAATCTTAAATAATTCCAAATTAAGCTGATTAATATAGATTAATTCAAAAGAAAATCAAGTTCATAGACTTTTTGAAAAAATTCAATTTATTATGGGAGGCACTGTTGTCCCAAATATTTATTTTAGAATTTACCCTGTTCAAAAAATACCAAAAAAATTTTCCTTCATTCTTTAGTGAATGAGAAAAAGGCGGACTCTTTTCGAATTTTTTTAATGAGTCATTAGAGAAATTTGCAGGAATGAGCGAAAATACAAAATATAAAAGGGGTTTCTATTTATATTTCCCAATCAAAGGTAAAGAAAATTATCGAATTCATTCAAAATTTATTGCCTTACACTGTGTAATGAAGCGATCAAATTTTCGAACAAATTGCCTATTATTTAAGTGGGATTTTAATATAGATTTTTCAAAAGATAAATCAAAGCCTTTAGTAGATTTTTTTAAATCAAACTTTAATTTAATTATGTCAAATGATCCAAATATTTATTTTAGAACTTACATTGTTCAAAAAAATATCCAATATAAATTGTCTTCATTCTTTAGTGAATGAGAAATAGGCAGCAAAGGTACTCTATTTCGTAATTTTCTTATCTAAATTACGTATTTCATTAGTGATATTTTAGATATAATAAACTATCAGAAATATAAATGGGTTAGTCTGTCAAATTCCACACTACAGGTTTGGGATTCAAATACCGGGTTGGGCAAGGTTGACTCAGTCTTTCAACCATTCAATAAGTCGATAAATGAGTAACAAGTTTGCTTGGGAACTAAACACGGGGGTTTCACGTCAGGCTGACAACCTGACCGGAACATCTGCTCATGCACCTTAGCGTCCAAGGCCACGTAAATTGATATGTGCACAGTAAGCCTTGGTCCTAATGGGCTGTAGCACCACTGAGTTTAGTCTTTTGTCAGTTAAATAAGATTACTTATTATACAAAAGAATTATTTATTGTAAGATTTTTTTTACAAAAATTATTAACTAACTTTATCTTTCAAAATGTACCAAGTTTCAAATATACACTTTTTCCAATCATTTATAATTTATATTAATAAGAAAATAAAATGGTAGATGGCAGCACTAAACATAAAAAAATTTAACGAAATTCGAGAAAGAAAAGGAGTATGTATATATTCAGAACTAATATGAATATAAAGCTTCTTGGGAAAAATGAAAGTTTTAATACAGAAACAAGACTGCTTATTTAAATTCAAAATAGTAATTACTTAGCTGATACAAATTCAAACATTATGCGTTCAAAAAAAAAAAATGATATTTTTTTTTTATTTTATTTTCTGTCTCAATATTTGAATTTATTTTTTTGAAAAACAGAAAGAAGTTTGAAATTTATTTATAGAGATACTAGTAATCACAATTGAATGTACCTTTTTAAGTATATATGAATATAGTTTTGGCCAATTTATATGAAATATATATTGCAATCATATATATCAATTTCATTCAGGAGTATATATGAGCGGTAAAGAATTAAAAGACTATATTTCGTTTTTATTTGTGTACTAGCTTATATATCCGTTCTTCACCCAGATTAGTTGAAGCCATACGACAATCGAAATCGATAAATAAAAAAATTTATAAGCTCATTTTTTTTTTTTTTTCCTTTTCCTTTTGAATGATTTTAAATCAACTGCAAAACTATTAAGCGGAAAAATTCGCTGCGTACTGATATCAAATTAGTATATCATTAAATGCATGTGTTACATATCTTTTATTCATAAATTGTACTTAAATACTCATAAAACTTTAAATTGTACTCTTTCACCTCTGAATTTTAATTTTAAAAAAATAATAATAAGCCATTAAACTGTATTGAATTGGCTCGATTTTCTTCAAGATTTTTAAATTTTCTTTTCTCAAATTCTCGCTCAAAAATGTTTTTAATGAACAGTTTAAATGAATAATTTAGCTCTTCAAGCAGTAAAAACTTACAACACAAAAATTACTTTGAAATTAGATAGGGAAAATTTTTTTGTTGCACGTCTGTTAATAACGAATGGAAACTAATTTGATATTGGAAACCTACCCGTTTTTGGCGCGATTTTGAATTTTGAGACTAGTAATGTTACTGGCCAAACTTGGGAAAACATTACAACTGTTAGAAGGAAAAATCCACAGAATATCGATATCAACTTAGTGTACCATAGAATTGTTACAAATCTCATATTCAAATATATTACTTATGGATATATAAATGTTGCCAAAACAAAAGATATCGCCAAATGTAATAATCGTTTTCTAAACATGAGAGGCAATAGTTTACCACTATTGGCTGTATATCATGTGATGTTTGGCGACTTTGCCTATACATACACAAGCTGTTCCCTACATATTGATGCTGCCATCTGTCGACCGTGAAAATAAGGTTTTTAGAAAAAAATTCACTACAAATAAATTCGAAACTTTTTGTGTGTGTGGCGACCAAATGCTTACGGTTCCTTTCAAATATCAGCGAAATATCTTGAGACATTTTGGAGCAATACGAAAATGGTGTTAATTTGAATAAAAAAATACATACAAAGATTCAAATTTATATAAATGTTATTCTGCAGAAATAATCTGCTTATTAGAAAAAAAACAATTTCGTAATAATACATTCAGAATTAGTTTCTATTGTATAATCAACTTCTTGAGCGATAGAGGAGTAATTTTGTATTCCTAAAAACATGCAGGTACAGGCGACTAAATGACAGAGCTTTCTACGAGTAACAGCTATTAATGCAAGCCTGAATTAAAGTGTGACTTTTACGCTCCGGTTTGTAATTAAGAAAACTAAAAAAAATTTTGAACTATTCAAAAGTTACATGAGATGTAATATTGATGTGCTCTTTTTTTTTTTTTCAATCTTTTGGCAAACCGAACTTTTAACAAAGATCATGCGATACGTTAACATTTATAGAAACAGTTCTGTTGCAGTTTTTCATATTTTTATTATTTGGCATCAAGAATTTAAATTTAATTAATGTTGTAGTTTAGAAATTATTCATACGAAACAAAAGAAAAATTTAAAACAAAAAAATCATCTTTTAACAAGTAATATATACATAAAAAAAAAATTAATGTCAATTCCTACTTCGTTATAAAACCATACTAGCGCCATCTGTTGCAGCTTGTTGTAACTACGACAGAAATAACGCAGAATAAATTTAAAATTAGAAGATAAAATTTAATTATGTGTGTCATCCACAAAAAGTTTTAAAAAAATTTTTGAACTTAAAGGAAAGAATGAAAGAATTTAAAGATTGAAAAATTAAAAGATATAAATATATAAGAGAGTGAACTATAGAAGGGAGGAAATTTTAAAAAAGATAAAAATTAAAACAATAGCCCTTTTCTCTTCGAGATGAATTAATAAATTACAGACACAATATTTGAAAGGGCAGCGTTTTCAAATTGGGGTGCCCCTTTGAGGGGGCTGACAATCTAAAAGGGAAAGGGGCGAAAATATTGAAAAGGAAAAAAAAACATTAAAATTGTAATTTACTGAAAGAAACCAAACAAAATACATTCTGACATAATAAATAAAATGCACACATTTACACTGATATATTACACGCATAAATGTACCAGTGCTACACAATGTATCTGATAATTAATTTAACAATATTAAGATAAGGAACAAGTTTAATAATTACCAGTGACCCCATGGGATTGTCATATATAAAATTATATACAAAATTTAACTCTTATCTTGATAATTTGTATGGTTTATAATTAATCCCTGAAATATACCGATCAAAAGTTTTGCGATTCGCTACCCAATGCCAACCGATTTCCACGTAGGCGCGCGTATGTAATGTATTGGGGGCGGGAAGAAATTAATGTGAAATAAGTAAATCCTTTGCGAACATTGTCCAAGTCCTTTTATTTTAGTCCAAAGCCTTCGGAATAATTTTAAGAATAGCAGTGCACAGAAATTATTTTACTTCGGAAAGCCGTATATATACGTCCGGGGAAATTAACGCTTTGACGGAGCGAGACGTTTATATACGTTGGTGGCACTTAAGAGGTTAAAGTCGTATCGTAGTTTTAACATCAAAATATAGTATTATTGAATTCAATACATTGTTATTGTATGGGGGGCGCGATAAAAATTATGATTAAATATTGGGTCGCGAATCTTGAAACTTTGAGAAGCACTGGATTAAGATATTTTTTTATTGGTTTTATAAATTTCGCACTATAAGAGTAACAACAAAAAGGTAGACTGTAAGATTTTGAACTATGATCAAATATAACGAGGATCCCAATTGCTTGAACCGGCCACTAATCTCCACACCCACAGCACGTTTACGTGAAGACTTAATAGCAGATATATGCAATATAGATCCCACTTGCCTAAATTTTATATTCATCGGTTATAATTTTGTTACTCAACCTGACTACTTTGGCTCCTTATTTAAGAGGCAGTATTTTATTATTAAATAAAATTGTTCGAATCCAAACTGCTTTATATATTTTATGTATCATCTATCTTATGTATTTATACAATCAGAATAAATTTGAGTCTTGAGCTTTGCTTTGATTTTTTAGTGAATAAATATATTAGAATTACTCACAAATTATAGATAAACTTTTCACAGAAAATGTGAATGAATGTTTACGAGCCACTTTTCAAAAATTTGCTCCTTTCTTCATAGAAGACATTTGTGTTTTCAGATACCATAAAAACTTTACACTAATTTCTCCTTCAATCTTCCTTATCAATACAAAGACTATTAGCGATGTGAATCTCGTAATTTTAGACCTCAGTCAAGTGATAAGAACGACAACTGAGCGCCCCCCCTTCCCGAACACGCCTCCCCGGAAGAACATAGCCAAAACAGATTTAACGTATTTCCCCTTCCCCGGAGTCCTTGGGGAGGCACTAGGGCTCGAACTGCTGACACGTCAGCCACGAGTTGGTGACCATAACCACCAAGCTACAGCACAAGCGTAATCTCCATAAAAAAATCACCTTGGATAACCACACACCTCTTCCAATGATTTTTCGCTAACGGAAGCAGTGTTGAAACGTCTCTATTAAGAAGGCGTGCAGATTGGTCCATTGCATTCTACAACATTTCTTCCCCAAATTGTTTGGTAACAAATGTTTTCCAATAGTTTGAGCTTCTGAACTAAATACTTTATAGAATTTTTTGAAGTCATATAACTGATAAAAAGCAATTAGAAATCTTAACAAAAGATTTTACACACATTGAGTTGTTGAAAATAGTTTTAAGAATAGTATTACAATAAAAAATTATTTAAGTACAATAATTTGACAAAAAATGAACATAGAATGTGATCTATTTTCAAAATATTCTCCTTTTGTGAAAAATGATTATATTATAATAATATTTTGCCTGTATATATAGCTCAGACCTCTGTACAAAGTCTCAACTAGAATTTTTGAAATATATAACTTAGAAATGGGTTTATCCATGTTTTACAACAGAGGGGAGAAATTTTAAATAAAAAATGCCAATAATTATTTCAATTGGTGGTAACTCTGAAAATAATGTGAATTTTTCAAAAATTCTAGTTGGGCCTCTGTAGAGAGGTCTGAGCTATATACAGGCACAATATTATTATAATCAAAGCATTTTTCACAAAAGGAGAACATTTTGAAAAAATGTTATTCTAAATTAATTTTTTGCCAAAATATTGTATTTAATTTTTTTCTTTTTTTTGTCAAAAAAAAATGTCCTTAAAACAATTTTATACATGTATTCTAATCTAAGTGACACTAAATGTCATGAAAATTATCCATTTATGCGCTTTTTTAAAATCACGATTCCGAACGTAGTCGCATACCTTAAAGAGCATGCGGGAACATATTTTGGTTTTTAAAAATTGTTTCAAAAATAGTATAAATTTATACGGTTATAACCTTGGCGCACACAGGAATTTTTCATAGGGAGGAGGTCCAGGCTCGAAAGTCCATCATTCTCATATCATGTTCTAATACGCCGCCCAACATATTCTTTTGATTTTGTCCATTTTCAGGAACAAAAAACAGTAAAAAATAATTAGCCTTAATTAACAAAATTAATTATTAATAACAAATTCTTTATTAAATTTTACGTACTACATACATAGGATTATAATCAATCGGGTAAAAAATCAAGGTCTGTGGGAGGCCCGGGACTCGCCCCCTCTCCTTTTTGTGTGCGCCACAGGTTAAACAAACACCTCGTTTTTTTTTTTTTTTTCTTTTAAATTTAGAAACACTGGATAAATCAGTTTTTTTGCCCTTTTAAGCATTCAAAAGTGCCCTCTTTCATTGGGGTGTAAAAAGTAAAATATATTTTGTTGATGGAGAATGCCTTGTGTTATAAGTAAATGTTAGAAAGTATAAGAAAATTGTTGTTTTTTAATATTCTAATAAAGTTAAAATACCAAATTAATTTTAGAACGTTTTCCATCTGAAAAAAAGAACTGTACGACCGAATTTTATTTTTAAACATCGGATAAAAACAGCACGAATTTTTCATCACAAAAGGTTTGAATAAGTTAATATAAAGGAAATGAAATACACTATTGCATAAACATTGGTGACATATTATAATCATACCATAATTAGTAAAATTGATAAATGTTGAAATAAACACACAGTTTAATAGCTTTAAAAATTCTTCATTGAGAGATACACGGTACAATGATGCTACATAGGTTTCCGAGACATACATGATTATTTCTCTAATGATATTTAGAAAACTGGAAATTTCAATTAAATAAGATTATGAAAAATGATTCAAGTACAAGAAATATTGAAAAACATGTTAGAAAATTACAATAGTGATTATGAAAATGGAAACATATATGCACTTCACATACATAAACATAAATTATTAAGATAATATTATGACGAATACCATTAGATAACATATACAACTATATGATGAATATCATGAAATAACACATACAAATATATGATGAATAATTATCTTACAAGTCAGTTTGTGCAAAGAAAACAAAACACAAATTAAAGTGTATTTTCAATCTTAACTATATAACACCATTTCTATCAGGAAAACCTAGAGACACTGCATAAAATTTAAACTTATAATTATTTCCCAAATCTTAGTCATTTTTCCTTAACGAATTTTTTGACTGAGCTATTTTTATAAATTATTTTCAATGTATCATTTTCACTTCCAAGAATTTGAAGAAATACGCATACATAAAAAAAACTTAAGCTGGAAAAAGTGTTAGATATCCTGTTACAAAAACTATTTATAAAGCAAAAAAGGATTCTATAGCTTACATATTTATGTTCGCTCATAAACTGTGATAAAAATACTATTTCTATAGAATGTATACGAGAATGTAAATGATATCTCAAAATCTTTTATATCACAGTAACATTTACTTTCCGTATAAATAGTAATCTTAAAAAAATCTCAAAACATAACGTTACATTATTCGAGAACGTCCTTCCTTGTAAATCTATAGAGAAGAGAATGTGCCGCTTAACATTTATACAGTCACAGATGAAATATCGTTATACATGAAAGACAGAATGAATAGTCGCATTATCCCTACATTTCATTAGAATATGACAAAAGGATTGTCTGCTTTCAATGCATGTACGCTTAAGTCAATTGGTACCTTGAATTAAGGTGAGAAAACGGAATTTGGAAAGTTTCCATCACTTTGAAAATAAATAAAACTGAAAAAAAAATAAAAATCGAATTATATATGTTCTTTTTTGAAAAGCCCGTTGTGTGTACGTGTATCATAAAATCACATCAAATTAAAACCTATTATTTTTTTTTTACTTAAAAAATGGCAATAGCTTTTTTGTTCCGAAGAAATACTCCTTTTTTATATTAGATATTTCGTTTTTAAAAATATTAAATTTTATTTATCAATTCAGTGATTTTTCATTTTTATTAAATAATTTACAACAAAAAGTATGTCTTAATAACATTACCCGGTTGTTTTTTACACTTCCTCCTTTTTTTTTTTTCGTGTTTGATGCAGATAATTGTCGATTTGAAGGCCAATTTTCAAATTGGAAGTAAAGAGAGTGCAGTACCAGTTCAGGTGTCGTCCTCGTCACTAGACCGTAGTTCAAGTGACGCAATAAACACTCACTCAACTTTAACCTTTCTCATTAGAGTTGAGTTCAAAGGCATGGAATCTGAGAGAATTTTTCTAAGTCATTTTCTTTAAGTATACATAAAGAGAAAGAGACATTACAGAATTATTGAAAGTAATGGTTTGTCATTCGACTTTATGAAAAACTGGCTACTTTGTATGCTTTCTCCTCAAGAAAATTGCTTCACGTAACACAACTAAATTAAGTGAGTCAATTCAAATGCTTTTAAGGTATCCGACTAGATTTTGCAAAAGGATATAAATGGATAATATTTATGATATTTAGTGTCACTTAGATTACAAAATGTATATAAAATTGTTTTAAGAACAGTATTACAATAAAAAATTATTTAAGTACAATATTTTGACAAAAAAATGAACATAGAATTACCCATTTTCAAAAAATATTCTTCTTTTGCGAAAAATGCTTCTATTATAATAATATTTTGCCTGTATATAGCTCAGACCTCTGTACAGAGGCTCAACTGGAATTTTTGAAATATATAACTTTGAAGTGTTATATATAACTTTCCATGTTTTACAACACACACAACAGAGGGGAGAAACTTCAAGAAAAAAACGCCGATAATTATTTCAATTGGTTGTTGGTTTTTTGCCAAAACATTGTATTTAAATAACTTTTTTTTTGTCCAAATGTCCTTAAAACAATTTTATACATGTGTTCTAATCTAATTGACACTAAATGTCATGAAAAGTATCCATTTATACGCTTTTTTTAAAATCACGGTTCCGAACGTAGTCGGATACCTTAAATGAAAAAAATTAATACAGATAATAATAATACACTAGATAAAATTCCAAAAAACTTAAGAAAGATTATCTCGGGAAAATACGTCCCCCTTTTATTTCACTCCTGACAAGTCCCGAGGAGTTATCATATAAACGTTTGGCAAAGGTATTTCAAAGAAATGAAAAACAAATAAATAATTGATACCGGTAACCGCTTCTTTTCTGTGTTCACGCTTCAAATCAAAAATAGTCAGAAAACAATGCTCTTTCTTTTAGATTTCAAGTAGTATCGCTCACAATAGAGAGATAGGACTTCAAAACGTTGAATCACGTTCCAATGATAAGGATGACTTGACTCTCTTAACTTCCTTGCCGCACTGCGTAAGGACCTTAAGGACAAATTGCGTTTCACGCGAAAGCAGTCTCTATTGTTCGCCTAATGGGTCTTTGGTAAAGTCTGAACTCGACTTGGAACATCACGACACTCACAGCTCTAACCATTAAACTACTGCGGTCCTGTATTTTTGGAATTTTTTTTCCTTTCAATATTTAACAAGTTAACGCAATTCTTTTCTTTTGCTAAGCATGTAAAGTTGTTGCGTTTTATTTAATTTATTGTGCTTATTTTGACTGATCATTTCATTTTTAATATTTTTTCAGCTACCGCAATATAAAGTTAGCACATAATATTTTAAAGTAAACACATAAAATGCCCAAACAGAAAAAGGAGGAAAATATTCAATAAATAACAGGAAATCACAAAGCATAACTTGCAAAAGATTATGTGTAAACAAATCACCATACTCTTACCCTAACTTGTTTACCTCAGTACACACATAACACACGTTCACTCAAAAATTCTCAAATGTTAATTATCACAACCAGCAGGAACGTGAATCATTCTTCATTCTAGTAAACTCTTGTTTCAGAAATGTGTATTTAAAAATTATAAAAAATTTTGCAATAAAGAATATACCATGCACAAACCGAGATATGGCATGCAGTGGCGTAACGGAGAATATTAGCCACCCCTTTCAAAGTCAGGTTTTGAGCTCCAAGCTGGATCTTACAAAGGGTATGTACTTGGCGTCAGTCAGGCTTTGGGTTCCTTAGAATTTTGCCTCTCCCCGCGATGCGGGGGTGTTCATTCCGCCACTGATAACATGCCCAAAAGTTATATGTATTTTTCTTTGAATTTTTTTGGCGACATTGGCGCACACAGACTGCTTTTACGGGAGGGTTTACATTTAAAAAACACGTCGTTGAGAAAGCGTCAAGCATAATAATCTTCACGCTAAAAATGAAAAAAGTCTTCCTGTACAGGAAGGGTCTGAACATTAAAAAACTTCATCCTTTGTACACCACTGTATGGTCTGCATCACCATGTATTACTCTTTACCGGTATTATATTTTTAATGCACTTATATATCGTACTTTTTTAAAATATGTGTAATACAATATTGTTTTTAAATGTTCTATAATTCTTCAAGGGTCGTTTTCCTCATCTGAAAAAATTAGAGTGGTTTTTTTCACCAGATCAATTTAATAGTCCTTTTTTTCTTCAGATTCTCAAAAAAAATCATCTTAAGTAACCAGAATTCATTAGTATGTAACACGATCAGAAATCTTCGCATTACTCTATAACCAAGAAAATATTTTAAACTTCCAGCACTGAGCACATTAATGGAAAACAAAAAATTTCATTATAAATGATTCTTAAATAAGTTATCAACACATGTCAAGAAATACTCGTGGAAAAACTTTATTCAGTCAAATATACTTAGAAATCAAAATAATCACTTAACTAATAAAAGATTCAGACTCATTGTGCCCTTGGCGGTTATAAAAGCTAAGCCAAATAAAAAAAATTAGGATCACATCGCTAATGTTATTCCTCAAATTAAATTTCATTCTTGCTTCCTTTCTCTTTGCAAGATGTTTATCAATACATATATATAAATAACACAACATACATATAAACAAATTTTATATATACACAAAAAAAATCAAGTATTGATTCTAAGAGTTTCGCTCGGTGGCACTTCGTCTGTATAAATTAATCATATATTACAAAATAATATACATAAACGTTTTCTATATTTTTAATCAAAAGTTATTACTTTTAAAATCAAAAAATGCTATTGCATGAACGAGAGTCATTCATTTTTCCATGTTTGGTTCCTCACTGAACAAAGTTGTACCTTTTTAAACAACAGTATGTCTTTTAAATGAGGTCATGGCTATTAGTTTAAATAATTATGTGCATATCTACTCAAGTATATATAAATATAGTCCTAATAATATAAAACATGAAAATGGTTTTAAAGTTTCTTTAAAAAAAAAGGGTATTTAACGTCCAAGTATGTATTTGTTTCATCTGCGAGGGCTCTGATCAGGATTTACATACAAGGCAGAAATGTCACAATTATCCAATTAAAACACATCACCACTTAGCAAGAAATTCATTAAATTTCATCGACTCGGTGGAAACAAGAGTTGGGAAGAAGAAAAAGGAACTGGTTTTTCTCTTCAAAGCGTTTCTTCGTACTCTGCCTCCAACTGCCTTATCTCGGATTCATACACCAGTTTGCACACTTCCATTTTTATTCGTGCTTGGTCAACGGCCGGAAGCCGTTTCACGGTTTCGGAAATACTAAGGAAGAACATCTCTGTTTCGTCATGAACAGGTCTTGCTTGCTCATATTGTTTGAACATGCGATAGCCGTTCCTTCTCCTGGCAAGGGACATGATGTCCATGTTTTCGTCATCCGGTTCTTTTTTCGGAATGAAACTCGAAGTTTCGGGTAGAATCATCTCAGAGCTGTCCTCTCGCTCTGACAGCATGGAATTGTCAATGTTCGCTTCGTGGTATGATCCGGTGATGGTGTTGATGCTCGGGGATTGTGAATGAATTTCAATGTCATTATCAGATCTGTTTGGAGGTAAAAAAATGAAATAAATCAGTAGATGCAAAGAAAACTTAAAAATATTTTTTTAAAAAAAAAAACAAGCAAACGAAATGAAATTTAAAATTTAAAACTGAATGTTTATGATACCTGAAGGAAGGAGGTTGGTTCTGGGTACCTTCCGTTCCGAACGCAAGTACGTAACCAATCACGCCAAAACGATCGTCAACGCGTGATGTTGGTACTAGTTCATATAGATATCACACCGCCACATACCAAATGCAAAGTTATTTCTATGTAACACGGGAATCACGTTCCCCACAAAATTGCCGTGTTTTGGTCCAATGGAGGATTTGGACTAAAAGTTAAATAACATGCTATTATATATTTCCAAATTAAAATAAATATCTTTATTAATACGAACTGAATAATGTTTTCTTCGTTATCACTATATAAACACTTTCAGCCTTCACTATTTATCTTTTAAGAGACACTTTTTTACGTTCGGCAGGCATAGTTTAGGGGTATGTTCGACAGACATAGTTTACGGATACAGATTAATTCATAAAAATAAAAAAATTATTGTTTCTTTAAAAAGGATAGAATTAAAAAATTTTAGTAGTTTTTGGTAATTTTTTAGTATATAACCAAAAAAACCCTTTTACTAGCTATTTTTATAAATGGATGATGTGTGTTTTAATGTGACGTATACTTACGATCGAACGTCAATGAAAGGCAGTAGGAAAGACATCTCATCTTCGTACTTCCATTTCGGAATGTTTTTGTTCTGGCGTCTGTTGATGGCATTTAAGTAGCAATTACGTAACTTCCTCCACATATCCTTGCATTGTGAAGCTACGGAAAAAAAATTCGGATATAAGAAATAGAAATAGAGAGCATAAAAATAAACAAAATTGATTGGAATAATGAGAAGGAAGACAAATAGTATGTGTCTGCATAGAAAACACTATTTACTAGATTATATTTAAGAAAATAACCCCAAATAAGAATTGTAAAATAATTAATTTATGACTTTTCTTTCTTCAATAGACGCAAAATAAATTATTAGATTTTAAAAAGAAACTTAATGTGCGCAAAGAAAAAAAAATGAATTTAAATTTTTTTTATATAAACTTTTCCGGGGAAATTTGGAAAAAAAGTGTTCAAATCCAAATGGACTTTTTAAAATTTTTTACGGGGAAGTTAATACTATCCACTCTTTTGCTTATAAAGCCCATACCCCATACCTAACGTAACTATAAGCCTTTCGTTTAGAATGGGACCATCCTCTACTTTTGGTTGCCTATTCCGCTGTTCCCAAGTTAAACTTTGAGAATGGCCAGTTTTCAGAAAGTAACTCCAATATTTTCCATTGTAACATTTTTTACTATATAAAAAAAAGATGTGAAAAATCAAAATAATGAGATGATAGAACATAGGAGCGTGGCAATGCCGTAGTGCGCAATACATCTCTCACAAATGAAATTAGGTCAAAAGCACTTTACTTGGCAAGACAGTTTGCGCGTCTTTCCTGTCAATTAAGGCATCCGCGACTATGTTCGGAAGCGAGATTTTGCAAAAGCGTACAAATAGATAATATTTATGAGATTTAGTGTCACTTAGATTAGAAAATGTATACAAAATTGTTTTAAGAATAGTATTACAATAAAAAAATTATTTAAGTACAATATTTTGACAAAAAATGAACATAGAATGCCCATTTAAAAAAATATTCTCCTTTTGAAAAAGGTTTATTATAATATTTTTTTCCGTATAGCCAGACCTCTGTACACGGTAACAAATTTTTAAATATATAACTTGGGGAAGTGGGTTTATTCATTTTTTACACAACAGGGGGGAAAAAAATTTTAAAAAAAAAAAAGCCAAATTGTTTCAATTGGTTGAAACTCTGAAAATAATGTGAATTTTTTTAAAAAAGTTCAACTCCTGGAAGTCTTTTACTTTTATAAAAAACCCCCACACACACAAAATATTATTTTAGAAGCATTTTTTATAAAAGGGGAACTTTTTTTAAAAAGGGTTATTCTAAGGTTTTTTTTAAAAAATTTTATTTAAATTTTAAAAAAATTTTTCAAAATATCCTTAAAATAATTTTTTTACATGTATTCTAATCTAAGTGACACTAAATATCATGAAAATGATCCATTTACGCGCTTTTTTAAAATCACGGTTCCGAACGTAGTCGGATACCTTAATAATAATGTTTTATAATCGACACGAGTCTCATTGCAATTAATTTAAATTTCTTGTACGTAAAACCTTCATTTTAATAATAGTTAAACTCAAATTCACTTTTAATTTTAATTTACAAACCTAAGTACCCGATTTTAAAGCACTTCGTCTCGAATGTCAAAAGTGTCGTACAGATGTTGTCAATGATATTGTGCCATTTTCAAAACCAGAGAAACGTAAAAAGTGTGCCGTTTCGAGTCGTTAGGTGCCTAGTTTCCTTTTACAAATGAAGGTTCAACAGCTTCAAAGGATCTGGAGGATGCCGCAATAAAGCCATTTAGAAAACGTTTCATTTGGATTCAGATCATCTATATCGGGGGTGGCCAACCTTTTGGGGAAGAGTGCCACTATTTGATAAAAAATAATTAAACTGCCACTTCCAGCTTTTCCAACAAACAAATGTGAAAAACTGAAAAAACATTGCTCTTATAAGCTTATTTTGAGATTTTTATGCAAATAGCACATTTTTTTTAATGCAAGTCTACATATATAGGCGGAATTTAAAAATAATATAATAAGTAAAACGCGAAAGTACAAACTCTTAGGTTTTTGTTTTAATGAATTTTGAACAAGTTCAATCAATTAGGTTAAGTATAAAATAAAAATGAGTCACTTGAATCATTTAATTCAAAATAATTAGTAAACGCTCAGTATTTACCTAATGTGGTATTTGAATTACTACTTTTTTTACTAAGTCATCTATATTAAGATTTGCTCTTACGGGTGCCCACAAAATTAGGTTATTATAGGTGCACATCACCTAGTTTTGAGTGATATTTATTTTATTATGTTCATGGCAGAAAACATTTATTCACAAACATATTTTGATCCAAATTTTGAGGATTTTATTTGTCCGAAACAACCCAACTTCAATAAAATTGTAAAAATTGGTTATTTTGAAAAGTTTTTAAATTTTTTTCAGTAAGTCTTCGCGTGCCACTGTTACAACGCCACCGTGCTACATTGTGACACGCGTGCCGCGGGTCGGCCACCCCTGATCTACATATATAAAGCAGTACTCTCCAACTTTTTTGTCAAAACGGACCGGTCAAAATTCGATAATTTCAACGCGTCCGCTGGGGAGGGGGGGAATGAAACTTGGTTGTTTACATTTCAGATAGTTTTGAATTAATAATTTTAATTTAATGGTATTTAAACATGTTTTCAAAATAAAATACAGTTACACCAAAAATGAATATAATTTTTGTCCGGTATCATTTGATCCACGGACAGGTACCGGTTTGCGCCCGAGGGTTGGGGACCACTGATCTAGAGAATTTCTAATCAGCTTATTTGCAAGGACTATCGGAGAACCGGCGTCTTGTTTGGTGTACTCAGATAAGTATATTTTGATTATTTAAAATTGAGCGCGTTAAAAGTTGATCTTCCTCTCATACCTTGAGTTAGTAGATTGTTTGAGTTTGTGATTTTTTTTTTTGGGTGGGGGTATTGTATGATGTCCACTACCCTACTTTCATGTCGGATTCGCCTTTTCCGTCGGTAATACTTCCGTCGGTACTTTTAATTATTCTGTCTTTTCTTATAGGATTAAAATTGTCCTATCGTTTGCAAAAAAATAATAATATTTGCCTATAGAATATTAAGAAATATATTTTCAATATTGGACAATAATATTTGTCTTTTGGATATTATTCGATATTTCGTAAGATGTTTATAAGTTAGATTAATGCTGAGTAAATTACGAAAAGCGTAGATTCAATCTGGATCACCGCAGATTTTGAAACAATTGTACAGAAATTTTAAATTTATAAATATATTGTAAAAAAAGGTTTTTCAAAGTTTTAATTACATAGAGAATATTTGATTGATACCCTTTTTGAGTATTTTCTACGAATGGGAAACATAATTGAGAGGATTTACACAGAAAATGATCTTAAAATTTTAGCTTTATTAAAACTTTTGCATGCAAAAAAAAAAAAAAAAGAAAGAAAGAACCATCTCTAATAAGTGTTTTAAAAAGTTTTTACTTACTTTTATATTTAGGTTTAAAATACAGAGACTCACAACTTTATTCATTATAATAAAATATTTAAAATATATAACATTATTTAAGTCTTTATAATGTTTTTAAATAAATTATATAAGCTCTGGAAAAAAAATTGTCCGCACTTTAAAAATTTTCCCATTACCGACTTAATACTAATACAGACTTGTATTCGTTTCAACAGCAGAAATTTTCATCTAATTTTCTGCCCCTTTGGGCCCTGACTTAAATTTTTAAGTCTTTCTTTTTTATTTAAAGGAACGTCGGGTTTTTTAATTTTATTTTTTTGAAAAATATTTATTACAAATTACAATTCTATTAATTGTATCCCTTTTCAAGATCAATCCCTTTCAGTTTTTTATGATCCCCAAATATTTTTCCTGATCCTATCCTTTATAAGATCCAATGTTTTTAGGGAAACGTGCCAAAATAAACTTTGATGAAAAATATTATTTTTTTTAAAATATTTTTCAAAAATAAATTGTATTGTATTGTATTAGTAAAGAATCATTAAAAGAATATTTCGTTTACAACATTTTCTTTAATAGAACAAACAGTGCGAGTTAAGATTTAGTAAAATTGATAGATCAAGCATGAATAAATAACATAAAAAGGCCTTTTCAATGAAAAAGTTTTATTTCAAATTCATTCAAAAACTCCAGGAGAATGTGTATCTGAAACATTTTTGTGCGTTGTAATAGCAGAACAAACCGTTACAACAAAACGTTACATATTTCACCCAGAAGGGCTCTAAATAAAATTATCCTTCGTTAAAAAAAATTAGATATAAAAAAAATTAAAAATATTCATATAAGTAACTTTACACTAAATAAACTAAAAAAAATCATTTATATTATTAATTCGACTAACAATAAGACATACTTCTTGCAGAAACGCACATTACTTAACGACGTTGATTAAATGATTCATATGGTAAAGCGGTGATTTTTTTTAGCCACAGTATTTATTGGATGTCTGCTTTCACCAATAATGAATTTGATTTTCAAAATATGAAACGTATTTTCTCATAATTCGTATTACATTAAAACTAAAACCCCCGGGAAAAGGATAGTTTTTTGAATCGTTTGTATTATAATAATTTACGTCATCAGGAATTTTTAAAAAAAGTCAAATTATTAATTTTACGGCACATAGATCTGAAGCCTAGAAAATTTTTTTTTTTTTTTTTGTGTGTGTGTGTGTGTGTGTGTGTGTGTGGTGTGTGTGTGTGTGTGTGTGTGTGTGTGTGTGTGTGTGTGTGTGTGTGTGTGTGTGTGTGTGTGTGTGTGTGTGTGTGTGTGTGTGTGTGTGTGTGTGTGTGTGTGTGTGTGTGTGTGTTGTGTGTGTGTGTGTGTGTGTGTGTGTGTGTTTTCATCATCATTTGGCTTTCTTGGTATATTTTTCTGTCAAAAGATTTTTTTTACCTTAAGTTTTGCATGACGCGAATTTGTTACATTTTGGAGGCCCAAAAAATATAACCCTTCAAAGGAAACAAAATTGCAATAGGCTACCATATGTAATCATAGTAAAAAAATAAATTTGCTTGTTTGACGTGCAAAATATACTGTTTCAAAGTTTTGTTAAGATTTGAATTCCCATTTCAAAAAACACTTTGCTTTAAATTTTTTTTTCTTTTTTATTGTCTAGTTTAATTCGGCAAAATCTTTTTACAAATTATCAACATTCTACTCTCAACATCAAAAAAACATATTACATATTATACACATAAAGCAAAATAGGCATTGATAACATGCTTCATTCTAAGCAGGAATGAAGAAAAGTAACCTTTTTCGTCAATTGAGGCAAATTTTAGTGTAAAGGTTTTAGTTGTTTTTTCAGTTAAAATAACCACTGGATATTGAATTTCATTTATACAATATTAAATTCTCACTTGAAAAACAAGTTTCTGCTTACGAACTATTAAAATTTTCTGAATCATCCGTATCTATTTGCTAACAGATAAATATACGAAAAGGCACGTGGATTGCTAATCGAAATCTAAAACAGACAGGGCCGGGGTTTTTTCCCTTTTAACACAGGAAATTTTTTTACATTTTTTATTCTTGATTTTTAAATCTCTCCTTTATAGCGTCTAATTTTTTTCGAAAGGATAACCCCAAATTCCTAACCGATTAAAAAAACCCGGGAATTTAAAATATGAATCATTAAAAAAATTCAAACCCAATACATCATTTACGGAAAAGGTTATTTGTTCAGATAGTATTTGATTCTAATAATAAAAATGAAAGGCAACCCACTCTCGCCTCTGGCAAGTTACACCTACGGGTGACGCTTTTTTTTAAGAAGTGTGAAAAGGGGTTTTTCACGCCACCATCGGTTTTGGGTTAAGGGTTATTGAAGATTAAAAATACATAAGAGATGGGGTTTTTTTTTTTTTTTTTTATTATTTTAAGAAATCGTGTCTAACTACATGCAAACAAAAATGAAACAAGCATAATTTCTTAAAATTCTCGAACGGTAATTGCTTTCTCTAGCTTAACCAAATTACACTCAGAATTGCTTTTTACTAAACGTAGCGCTTTTATGTTTAAGAAGCCTTGATATACATGCAAATACTATATAATTTACATATTAAATGTCACTATACCGACAGTTTGAAACGTTAGTCTTTTCATCAAAATTTTTTGAATAATATTAATAGGAATGTTACATTTTCGAAACTGCATTTTAAAATTTTTTACCTTATTCTTTAATTTGATTTATATTTTTACTATTATTATGTATATCCAACTTAAATATTTAACAATTAATCATTTTTGCTTCAATTTAAAACTTAAGCTTCTTACTAATTTAACTTATTACCTACAGCAAACTTATTACTCAGTCTGCTTTGGTAATTTATAGCGTAATTTTATTAAATTGTGTTCGCTTTAATTTCAGTCTCCGATTACGTTAAACTGTTTAGTTTCTAGAAATTATTTGAGAAACTACATTTATTTTTTTCCTATCCAATTTTTTTTCAACTATTTGTGTATAGATAATAAATATTAATTGCAATCAAATTCAGTAACAGACAAAAAAAATTCAAAATTTTCTCACTAACTCTAATGAAATTCCAATTCACAGTCAATTTCATTCAAAAATTTACATTGAAAAAAAATTCAAATGTCTCAATAGGTAATTATCAACTTTTTTCAAACAAGGTTAGAAATCATTTGGATCAACTTAAAATTTTCAGAAATATCCAATCGTTTTTCACGAAAAAATGTCATTATAAAAAATATACACATCAACGTTTATATTAAATTTTTAGTATATTGCTTTAAGATTTTACATTCGCGCGCGTCGAATTCAAATGCAATTTTTAGTCAAAATACAAAACTATTTATAGAAAAATTAAATCTTTGAAATTACATATTTAAGAAAATGGATTTATTGAAATTAAAACATATATTCACATGTATCTTGTTTTTATATGTCACAATCAAAAAACATTGCTATGATTTATAATATTACATTTTATTAAAAGTGATACAATATTGGAATTTAAATTTTAGAAAGTACTTGTGCGAAACGAATTTTCAAGAAAAATTAACAGACATATTTTGAAATTTCTACTAGTTATCATTTATATTTAATGCATTTTTTTTTAATTCTTATATTTCCTGATTAAAATAAGAATGCCACTATACACTAGAGACCAGGACGTAAATTGTACAAACCGCCCTATAACAACACTAAGGTTAAAATGTTGAATCCAAAAAATAGAGTCATTTTTGTATGGTTGAAAAGTTTAGAGAATGATGCATCTATCTACTTATCTATACTTCAATCACATTTGATCATATAATCTGACTATACAAAATATAACCTGTCAAAGGAAGCGGCGACACCCTTGGCTGAACGCATGCGCAACCGTGTAATTTATATCAGTAGTCTTCAAACTTTTCCAACTCACGGAACCCCTAGAACTAGTAAGTATTTTCGGGAACCCTATTTCCCCCACACACTTAGAAGAATATATCTTAAAATAATATTTAAAACAGATCAACAAAATAGATCAATATAAAGGCAATTAAAAGAAGTATATTGTATTTATTATTAAAAAGAGAGAGAGCTTTAATCTACTTTAATATAATTTACTCATAAATAATATTAATCTATGATCCAAGTGTCACACACCTATACCCATGCATTATGTTTAGTAACCGATGTAGTATTTGCATTTTTCACAATAAACCGTGAAGTTCAGGCCTATTAAGATTAACAAGCAATCACATTACATATTCTGAGTTTCATTTGTTTCTATACTTTGTTTTGTAGCCAATTTATGGTGTGAGAGAAATATTTTCTACTCAGTGCCACATTGTCCTGTGAATAGAATTAAAATGTTTAGAAAAATGCTGTGTGTTTTGCATGAATTTGCAACATAAGGTTTAAGAGCTGTTCTTGCTTAAATTTGAGTTTTGACATTGAATCCGTTGAGAAGTCTATATTGTTCTCTCTTTGCTTGTAGGATATGTATCCACAAATGCGAAAAAGAGAGGTGTGTTTTCCATTAGAAAACTGTTTAGTTTTGCAAGACATTGTACTGACGAGTGTAAAATTATCTCGTGGAACCCGGGATGGTAAACAAATAAAATATTCACAATCTATTAAGTACGAATAATATAAATATGAAGAGAAAAAACGTTTTAATATTCTTTCATTATATTAAAATAAAAGAGTTTAAAAAGTATCGCAAAATAAAGTTATGTACAAATAAAATTTTCAATTTCTTAACGACAGAGATGAACTTTTAATTCCTGTGGTTATACAACTCCATAGAGAGCGTAAATCCATATTGCATACGCATTAATAAGTTTCTTTTTGACTTTTTTATTATGACTCGTGGAACTCTTGAGTATGCCTCGTAGAAACCTAGGGTTCCGGGGAACACAGTTTGAAGACCACTAATCTATGTTATAAAATAGAGGTAAGGGTAATTAGAAAGACGTCTTGAGAGACATTGGCCAACTGTACCAGGACCCAGGGCTTCATCTCGTTCTCAATTCGGTCTCAATAAGGTCGTGACTTTTAATCAATAAATGTTACTTCCAGACATATTTGCAGAAATTGAGAATCACGAACTGTATGCCATCCAACAACAGTGGCATGACTGTATTATTATGTCATGTCCGTCTTCAGTGTTACTCATTTAGTCGAAAGGAGGCAGTCGGTCGAGTAGGTTTGTGCCTAGCTCCATGCAATTCCGAGTCACGCACATTTATTTGTTACGGGTTACCGTTTGTACGAGTATTTACAACGTATGTTAATACTGTCCATTTAAGGGGGTCCGTCATATGAATTTTTAAAAAATTATCGATTTTGACTTTTTTACATTTTTTAAAATTTCAAACATTTCTGCTTAAAATGATATATAGAGATGCGATAATTAGAAGAGTTTTTATTTATTTTTAAAAATAAGCCACTCTCATTTAATAAATTCCAGCTTTACTTTAAAGCTTGTTTTCTCAAAATGCAATATTTTTCATTTATGGGCCATTTTTCTAAAAACTATTAATGCAGGATCTCTTCAAAATTTCTGAGTATACTTTCAACATGTTTAAGCATTTTACTGGAGAGAATAAGATATATCTAGCGAACTGTTTTAGATCATGTATTTTTTAAATCCAATTTAAAAAGATAAAAATTTGGCATTTTTTAAAAAATTCATAATTATTTTAATTTTTAACAAAAAGACAAAACCCTCCATTAGTCTTATTGATAGTACATGTAACCTACTGTGAAAATGTCATCTATTAGTAGCTAGAAGTTTCTGAGAAAAAGGTACATAAACTTACGTAATTTAACATGGGCTCCTATGGAAGTGCCGGACCCCCTTAAAAGGGTCGCAGGTTGGACTTACTTTTGCAAAGAGATCCGGAGCCTTGAAAAGCCTTATGTTGCAAGAAAGTACATTTATTTCCCAAAGAAATTAAATAAAAAGTCCCTGAAACCAAAGATCAATACGGAGAAATGATTGATTGATTGATTTACCTAGGTACAGAGACAAGATTTTTAAAAATCAACATGAATACGCCATTAATAAGATTTTATTGTTGTTTGTGAATCAAAACAATGAGTAACACTAATCAGGAACCTATATGATAATTTTAAATTCATTAAAAAGTTAGGTGATTTAGGTAAATTTCAATCTCAATCATAACAAAATGTTCGGGACACGGAATTGTAAATCATACATTTACACACACACACATTATTTTTCAACACAACATGCTAAAAGTGATGATAACAATGAATTAAAACCAAAGATATATTGATAGCTATATAAAAGAGTTTTGGCTCATAACACATTCTCTTAAAGAAATTTTTTTTAAATTTATGTGTTTCGATATCAATAAAGTGTAAAAAAATACATTTATATTAAAGCTAAATCCTTTATTCATCGCTTATCATTAATTTAAGAAACACACAAACAAAATTAGAAAGGAAAATACGAAAATGGAGAGGTTTTATGTGAATTACAACTTTGATAAAAAAAAATGCATTTTATGAAAATAAGTTTGGTGTCTTGATTCTTACTTTATCAAAATAATGCTTTTTATATTAGAAATTACCCTGTCTTTTCATTTTTTACTATCTAATTTTGTAAATAGCAGAAACAAGCTTTTATACCAGCAATGTAATCGTCAGAGTTACGTTTACCATCATGTGTTTTAAAGCCACGACACGACATCGCGTACCCAATTCATTAAACAATCTTAGTCACACTCAGAAAGACCATAAATACTAGCACCAGCTACGTGAAAATAACGGCACAGCCCCTAAAGCGGTGCTCCGCCTCAAACAACAAACGTTCAAACGCAATGTCTATCCCATAATCGATTGTTCAAAAACCATACCAAATTATCACGGCATACTAATAAAGCATAATGTAAGATACTTAATTCAGTAGGTATCATGTAGGTAAAAATTAAAAAAAAACAATCAACTATATCCAGCCAATTCTTCGCAACACGCATAAACCTATTTTCTGTCTTGTTCTACTCTCACATAACTCCCTATTTTCATTCCTGTTAATCAGAAATCAAACAAATGAAAGGTTTAGAGCTACTAAAAAATGGAATCGCAAAAAGAAATTTAAAAATGTATAAACTGAAATGAAAAACTACTTCAGACTTATTACACAAAAAAGAATTTAATTAAAATTTTTAAAAAATTATACCAGTGAATATATTAATTATATAAAGTAAAACAAACATGAATGAGTGAAAGTAGCAGTTTTGGAACGTCGTACAGCAAAGCAACAAAGCTACGGCGACAACTTCGTAATTTTGAACCTCGGTCAAGTGACGAGGACGACACATAAACTGGCATCCCGCTCTCCAAACCACCATGCCCTCCCAACGGGACGACTTTGAGTCTCGACAAATTTAACGTGTATCCCCTCTACATAGAGCCCTAATGCCACTGAGAGAAGAGCCGCTAACTCATGACACTCCGGTCATGACTCCGTGACCATGACTACTAGACTATATGGTGGCCAGAAACAAACATGAGAACAATACAGAATAATACATACATAAACAAAAAATATATACAGTCGAACCTCCAACTTACGAGCCTCTATATTGCGATTTTTTTTATATAGCGAACTTTTTCTCTTATTCAATTTTTTTTTCCCTTCCCATTTTTTGAAGTATTTCTGGACATTTCAAGTTATTCTCTCTTTCAACACATTTTATGGTGGTCCTAAATCTTGAACTGGTTTTATTAGGTGCCTAACTCACTGAGAGCAAAAGAATTCTGGACGTTTCATCCAAGAAGTGCAACCTTTAACTCCCATTGTCCAGTTAACTAGAAACATCTTCGATATCCCCTTTCCACCCTTTCAGTGGAGTTGGCCCCGTGTCTCAAAAAAGTGTCCTTGAACTAGTTTTCATTCATTTGCAGTGTGTTGATCAAACGAACGGTAGCTTGCTCTAGTGGCTCGAAAATGTCAAAACGTAAAGTGCTTCGGTTTTCAACAAAGAAAATGTACTCTTTCTGTAAGTGGATAAAGGCGTCAAGAAACTTTCCTTTGGTGGTTTCATTTTTTATAGGTAAGATATATAAATGAAATATATATTAATTTACAAAAAGGTGTGAATTTTTTTTTTTATGTATAGTGTTTATGAGTTTAAAATTTGTTTTGTGGGGTTTATAAAGAAAAATGAAAGTTGAACCTCTAAATAAAAAAATTTCCATATAACAAGCTTTCTTTTCGGGATTTAGCGACTTCGTTATATAGAGGTCCGACTGTAAATAACAAAATGCATTCAACTTAAAGTGTGCTTTAACAATTATCTCTAATTTTAAATTGCTTCAAAAAATGATTTCTAACTATCTACAGTACTGTCTTTTTACTGCAAATTATAATATGTATAAATACCTGAATCACACATAAAATATTCGTTCTTAAAACTGATTTCGTTTATAATTTATACATGCGGTGAAAATTTAACAATAAATATAAGTGTAATGTTCCGATATAAGTGGTTGAAAAAACACTGTTTTAGAACAACAAAATGGTTCTATTTTGGCGACGAACCTCGTAATTTTTAATCACGATAAACGGTGACAAAAACACTGAAACTGTTACGTCACTCTTATTTTTACCACATTATTTTATTACTGCGAAGCATCTTCTATTCTTGTGTAACATGGTCTTTTTAGTAAAATGAGGACTCAAATCAAAGACACGAATAGAGCGCCATCGCAAACCACGAATTTCATAACTTTTACCTATTAGCCAATCTCCTCCCGTGAAAATAATTAAATTCGTGATGCTGTGCAATGTCGAAAAAATCAATCATCGCGAGAAAATCATGCGAAATTTTCAAAACAAATATCGTTTGTTGTAACGATGGTATTATCAATTAGAAAACTATAAAAAAATTCTCTTGAATTTTAAGAAATAATATACACATCAGCTTTCATTACAAATTATTTATCTCACGAGCATTAAATATGAAGAATTTATTTATAATGAATTCATACAGTACGTTTGGTTTGAGTGAGTGAATATTAACGTCGCACTGTTCAGCTACACGAGGGCTTTTGGCGACGTACCTCGTCATTTTGAACCATGGTCAAGTAACGAGGACGACACCTAAGCTGGCACTCCCTCTCCTAACTACCACACCACACCAACGGAAGGACGTTTGAGTTCTTGACAGATTTAACGTGCATCGCTCCCCTACACAACGGGTCTTTAGTGGTCTTCGGCTCGAACTCGTGACAAGGCCAGCCACGATCCGATACCTTGACCACTCGGCTACCTCGGCCACAGTACGTTTAATTTGATCAACGTAATTCTAACGCTACACGACGAAGTATAATTTCTAACCATTCAACAAAATATATATATATAAACTTAAAACTTCAGAACAAAAATATTTCTAACTCTCTCTCATTCTCTATTCTGTCTAGTTACACTAAGGTTTATAACTATTCGTATACATTATTTTTTATTATTATATCGATGACACATATTGTCCAAAATTTTTCTTACTTAAGTTTTCGCATTTGTATTTTAAAATGCCATGTTAGAGAAAATATCTTGTTGAGTTTTGTGTAAAATTAACTGGCGAAAGCGACAGAGGGGCTTTTGGCGAAGAACAACGTAATTTTGGAGCCATGGTCAAGTGACGAGAACGACACCTGAGCTGACACTCCTCTCGGAACTACTACACCACGTAAATCGGAGGCATTTAAGCTAGACAGATTTTCACCAGGTGGCACCAGGACTCGAACCTGTAACACGCCGGCCACGAGTTCGAGACCACAACTACTAGGCTACCGGAGCCACAATGGAAATTGAGAGACCGATGTATGTAATACATTTATTCTAATAGGGCAATGCAAAAAAAATTAAAGCAACGAAAATATTGTTTGTATTAGATGCATTTTCTGCTTCCAACATTGTTTTAAATAAAAATACTTAATTTTTTCCATCATTTTTATTTTTTCGAATTTTTACTGAGTGCAACAACGCCAATGTGTAACAATTTTTTCGTTACAGTAATACATTCCGTTTTTAACTTGTTAGCTCATGTGAAAACATTTACTGTTTAAAATAAAATACGCCATTTTGAAAAACGTTCTGATCAAACATTCACCAAGAAATCCTGGAAATTTGAATCAGGAGGCAACATGAATAAATTATGATGGTTAACTTACAGTAAAATCCGGCGTATAATGCGCACTTTTAACAAAAAAGTAAAGATCAAAATTTACGAGTGCGCGTTATACGGAGAGTAAAAACAAGAGCTTTAAAAATAAAAATAAAAAGACGAGCATAGAAAAAAATAAACTTCTACATAGATCGAAATACTTTTATTTAAAAGAAATTATATTCCGTATGAACTTACAGGTTTGTAGTCATTTTTTTTCTAAAGCTTGAAATAATAGAATAAATAAGAATATTGTGCATGCACATTTCAGGTTTTTTCGTAAAAACGAGGGTGCGCATTATACAACGGATGTATACCTAAAAATTTTAAATTGCAGCTTGAAAGTATAGGTGCGCGTTATACGCCGGATTTTACGGTATCTGAATAATTTCACATTAGATTTTAAATAGTTTTACTTCTTAACGCGTTTTTATTCAAACACAAGGCATAATTATTGTCATTTCATAATCACATTTATAAAAGAAGCTTTCTTTTGAGATTTTAAAATTTTAGGAAAAAAAATTCTTTAGGAATAAGAGGAAATAAAAATGAATTAAAGATTTTCAAAGAAAAACGAGTTTTTCGATGAAATGTTTTTAAAAATTTTAAGAAATATCTACGTTTTAATTTTGCATTGACAAGAAAATATTTTTCCTCCCTTCAGTGCAGTACAGGGTTCACTTTAATTTCATTTTAATTTACATAGCACAACTAAGCATTAACAGAGCAATTAGCGAAGGAGCTTATAATTTTGAACTTAGGTCAAGTGACGAGGACAACATCAGAGCTGGCACCCCCCCACCCCCCAGGGGCTGGAGCCTGACAAAGTTCGTGAAACGTTTTACAGGGGGGGGC
>BMAV01024051.1:0-47206 GCA_019973955.1 Trichonephila inaurata madagascariensis | reverse complement strand
TCAGTAAAATTTGGGAAAATTTCCCTTTTAAAGACAAAAAATTTTTCTGCAATATTTATTTAAAATTTTTTATGTAATTACATATTTTTCTTTATTTTCTTCCTAAAAACACTCAATTTACTTCAAAAATTTGTTTTTATAAAAAAATTGAGTTTGAAGGTAGGCAGTCACCTTAATTAACGCTTAACTATAAAATATAGAAAAATAAACATTATCAAGGTCTATGTTGCCTAAAATATAAGTTGTTATACTATTTAATTCAGAACTGCTTAGCAATTTATTGAGTGTAGGGGTTGGAAATATGCAGATCACAAACTCCTTGCTCCTCTTTGGAACTTATTTATTGTTGTGGTATGCATTTCTCAAACAGGTATATCAATGTACCGAGAATTTTAATCGTTGCTAACAAATGTTATTTCAAGATGGAAGTTATAAATACATTTAAAATTGACAGATAAACAATCTCTTTTTTCAAGGTTTTCGAAAATTCCTAAATATTAAAGGGGGTTGGGGAACTTAAAATTTTATTATAAAGAATTAAAGACTGATACAATGTGCTAAATTGTTCTTTGAAATATTACTTATAATTTGCCAAGAAAAGACGAAGAACTGAGTTTTTTTTTTATTTTTACATCTTTGACTGCAATGTATGTCATGAAAATAAAATAGGGGGAAAGATACAAAGTAGACAGAGGAAAAACAATTGGATGTGATCGAAAAAAACAATGCAATCTGATTTGAGAGTAGACCTACAAAAGGCATACATGATTATTTTAAATATAATTCTTCAGGATTTTTGAAAGATGTTGGAAATATTTTACATTTGATTGTTCTAACTATCTTCTGAGTTTCAGTTATACAAATAATAATTTTCTAGCATTATTTCAGTAAAAAAAATGATAAATAAAAAATTGAAATTAAATTTCTGTTGAGTGCTTGGAATCATGCCTAAAATAATAACATTTATTATTTGTATTATTCTCTTGAGTATACAGAAATTTTCAAAATAGAAACAGTTCATTATTTATTTGATTAAAACCATTTGAAAATAGTTCGTGTGGGATTTCTTTCATTCAGCGAGGATAAAAATAATGTAGCATTGTTAAAATTTTCTTGTTAACAAGAATACACATATCACAGGGATTACATTACATGCTTTCAAGTAACATTTTGTTTGTTGTAAGGACAAGTTTGGTTCTCTCTTGCATTTCAAAAGTTTGTAACCTCTTATTTAGTTAATATTAGATTACCAAGTTACTTCGAAACAAAGTTACTCACAAATAAATTGTTACATCATACTTAAATATAGAAGAGATAATAGCTAGCGACACTCGTAATTTTGCATCATAATTAAGCAAGGAGGACGATACCTAAGCTGTTACTTGAACAACCGAAGATGTTGCAGCTGGGATTCTTTTAAAGTTTAACAGACTATTTATTTTTTCCACACTGTAAATTTTTAGTAAAATTAGGACTCGAACATGCATGACTTGACCTAAATATCATTGTATTTTGTGAAAAATTTAATTTATTTCTTAAAATTTCAGATATTTATAAAATATTGATACGAAATGAAAATCAAATCAAGTGTATCGTTTTCACGTCACGCAGCTGAAAAGTCAGCTTCTTTTTTGTGGATAGAATGACCGCGTTTCTATGCACACGTGCACCATTAAAATATTGCGAGATCTTGTCTTTGGTCATCACCCCGACAACCTATGACACCTTGAAAACCCTCTACTCCACTCACAAGCCGATGTAACTCGAGGATAAAGAGGCCGACCGATACCATCCAGAGACCCAAGAGATGGCAGAGAGAAGTCCATCGGAAACCTTCGAACAGGGCAGATGTAACCTCTCCCTCTCACAAACAGAATTTGGACTATAATGAACTAACCAACCTTTTAATAACTTCAAATCATATACTCTAATTAATAGCTGTGACGTAAGTAAACCAATTATTTAAATTAATAAATATCACGCGACCATTATTTTTCTCAAATGTCACATCAAGCAACACAAAAGCCTTTGTGGCAGACCTCACAATTCTGAACCACGGTCAAGTAACGAGGATGAAACTTAGCTGTCACCCTACTCTCCTAACTCTCACCACACCAACAGGAAGGCTTTGAGATTCGATAGATTTAAATAGGAATCAGCCTTTCTACGCGGTAGGTCTTCAGGTGCACCAGGACTCGAACTCATGACACGTTGGCCACGAATTAGTAACTATGACCCCTATGCTACTGTGGCCACCATGTTTCATTGAAACATTGCCTTTAAATGTAACTGTTGCTAAGAGCATTTTTATCTCTTTCCTCAGCCCCATTAAGTTTGCATATCGCAAAGAGATTGTTTTTAAGAGGCACTAAATCAATCGAAAGAGGCACTTAAAGACTTCCAATCTGAAGGCTATTACCTAAATTTACACGTTTCGCATACAAAATCAGTGCCATTTTACAGCATGCTCCTTCACATTTAGGAAACTTCCCCTCGCCTTTCAAATGACAGGAAATTCGAGGAATTTTTCACTTCTTTTTTCCACTGGTCATTAGCGCCCCTAAGTGCAATCTCTTAACAATAGCCTACGAAATCGTGTCCTTCGAAAATAAGTTTACTAGTTGACTCATACTTATTCTATTATTTCATGACCGCGATTCTGGAAACAAAAAATCAATCACTTCTGATCTTAATGAGTTTCCTGTCGATTCCCGAATCAGGGATTTTTCCGGTTTTCCTGGAAAATTTCGAGCTCAAATCGTGGGTGTGGTCCGAGAACTGTTTCCTTTTGATTTGCTGTCGGATTGTCCGATGCGTTAAGAGAAAAACAATATTTTTTCGACTTCCTTTTTCTACTTCCTACGCTTTTAATGCGAGGTCTTATTCTATTTTTTATTTTTATTAAAAGACACATTCCGGGCAGTAAGTCTTGTAGACAGGTTTAGGGCTCTAAATTTATCGGTTGTGTTGATTATTCCGGGTTTATCGATGCCCTTAATGATGCGATTCCGTTTCGCTACTTAGCTGAGCAGAGTTATCGCTGAATTAAGTGCTAATTTATTGCTTTATATCTGATGCATCTGAAGCTTTAATGAGGCTGTGAGAATGAGCCTTTAGGGTAATGCTACTTGATAACATTCTTTTTTTACCTGGAGATTTTCATAATTTACTATTCTGATGAGACAAAGAGGTATAAAATACCACATGCATTAATATTATTAACGATTTATCAAAACTTATTGGGAGGAGCTTGTCCAACAAAAAGAAAAAATTACTTACTTTCATCTTTCAAATAACATCAGATAAATTCAAACCACCGCTCTAAAGAAAATTAAGCATTAAATGTGCATTCTAAACATAGTTTTAAAATTATATACTACAAATTCTCCTAGAGATATTTGAGCTTCTATTCCATAATCAAATTTTATATATAAAGATCTTTAAAACTACTATTAAAGAAGTAGTCTGTTGAAAAATAATTTGCGGAATCATATAACAATTCACAAAAAATGTGAGGTAAATAGCAATTTAAAGATACTTAAGTTATATATATTAGAGATAAGTTTCGCTGTATATATATATATATACATACAAATTGAAAGATATCGCTAATTCAAAAGAGATGTCGCCAAATGCTGTCGTTATTAATGCTGCCGGTTTTCCTCGAACAGGCTGTACATCGCAGCCTTTGCCGACTTTTTATTTGAAGAAATTTATGAACGGTATAATACGTAAATACTAATTTAAATTACGAACAAAAACAGCCCCTATGCATCAGTATAACTAATTAAATAGAATTTGAACAAAAAATAGCAAAAGGAATTGTACACTAATAAAATTACGCATTAATAGAATACTGTTATGAATCCTAGTAGAGATATTGAACACAAATATATTTTAGGCGAAATTCCCGCAACTTTAAAAAAGAGTGCGTATGCTTATGACCACACGATAGAAGTGATAACTTCAAATTTTCTAATGTTATTTCAGGGATTAGTTAGGTGAATAAAAAACATGAGGATATTAGTATTGTCATATAAATTATTTATTCATGTCTGTACTCATAAAGTAATATTTTTGGAAATATGCAATCATATTTGTTAAATAATTGTATTCTAAGAAGGAAACAATAGGTTTATGGTAGTTGAAATAGATTATAAATACTTTAGTTGAAAATTATTTAAATATCTAAGAAAACTCCGTGTCAAGCGTTGTTCCATACTTTGACATGCTTTCATTTGGATCATTTGGCATAATTAAATTGAATTTTGATTTTAAAAAATCTACTAAAGACTTTGTTGTCTTTTGAAAAATCTACATGAAAATCCCCACTTAAAATAATAGGCCATTTGTTCAGAAGAGTAGATCCGGCTTCTGTGTAGGCGTGAAATATAAATATAAATAGTACAATTATTTGTCCATTTTCTGCTTTACATTTCTCTGCACAAATTTCTCCGATACATGATTCATTAAACACAAATGATTCAGTAGTATTGTTATCATTGTTACGAGGTTACAAAAACCTAAGCGTAACAACTTTGGCTTTTAAACGCATCATTCAAGTTCACTCTCCAGAAATGCACCTGAAGAAGTTATCACTTCAAAAAATGAAATAAAGTGTAAAGAAAAAATTGGATAAATGTATCAGTATTTATGTATTATACCATCGATCAATTTCGCCAAATAAAAATATGTCGCCAAACTGTCATCGTATTCGCGAACAAGATTACTGTGCTTGCAGATTGTGGGGATGTAGAAATAGTTTACCATTATTGGCTGCATGTCAAAGCATTTGGCGAAATTTTTTCATATGTCAAATTGGTCGACGGTATAGTGCGTGTCATTTATTCATACATACATCAAGCGTCACATTATTGATGATATTGGTTATGATTTCTAATGGATGTGTTAATTTAAATAAGTCTACAAACCGATAAATTTTGTAAAATTTAGATATTTCAAAAATCATCTTTGATACAGTGAAACAAATATTTAGATAGAGTTTTAGTGTGAAAAAAGTGCGAAGACAACGCAAAATTTCTATACCTAATGAGAGACTGACAAAATCTCTTTTGTAAAATGGCATGAATTATTATTTTTTAAAGGACATTTATTATTATTTTTGAGTTATATAATTGAAAGACATTTATCAAGAGTACACGTACAGTAAAATAAATATTTTGCTATTCCTTCCAAACGAATTACGAAACTTTGAGTTTATGTGAGAAATTAAATTACATGTTATGAGAGAGAGAGATTTCTTGTAATATTATAAAGGTCAAGAAGTTTAAAAAATTTTCCAGCAGAAGAATTTTGAAAAAAAAAAAAAAATTAGCCTAGATTTCTTGATTGTTTGGTGAGTAAAATATAAAAAATACAATTTTTCAACTGGAAAAAATAAATACAGATGAATTTGAAGCTTATTTCAGTAAATTTTATAGCAATTTAATGTTCTTCTGCATGTTTTTAATTTGGCACTAAAATGATTTTTCTTATTTCGCGATTATATGATTGCTTTTCCAGACACCTTATTTTCAAGTCGATTCATTTTTTAATTTGGGTTAAAATTTTTGATGAATGTGATTTTAGATTTATTTAAACAAATTAAATCATATTAAAAAGAAATGCGGCATAATTTGTTAATAAAATATTAATGCGCTTTTGCTAATGTGTTTTTAAGCATTAATTAGTATTTTTATTACTTTAAAGTGTATATGATATCAGTTTTTAAAACTTAGCAGATTTGAATCTTAAAACCAATTCTAACATTCAATTAACCCCTTTACTGGTTTGCCCGTACGCCGTACGGGTTAGCGAAAGCTGGCCCCAACCGGTTTGTTCGTACGCTGTACGGACACAGATTTTTTCTTCTTTCTATCTTAGATTTGCACATATTTTTAATTCTTATAGTAAGATTATTAGTGCTAGTGCAGTGCTTCTCAAACTTTCAATACTTGCGACCCAATATTCAATCATAATTTTCATCTCACCCCCCTCCATTCAATAACAATGTAATGAATTCGAAAATACGATACTTTGATGGTAAAGCTATCATACGACTTTAACCTCTTAAGAGCCACTGGCGTATATAAACGTCTAGCTGAGCCAGTGCGCAAATTACCCGGACGTATACATACGTCTTTCCAAAATACGATCTTTTCTAATCACTCTTATCCATAAAATTATTCCGAAGTTTTTGGAATGTAATAAAATGATCTTGACAGTGTTTGCGAAGGATTTACTTATTTCAGAGAATTTGATTATTTTTTCCATTTCTCGTTCCCCCAATACACCACATATGCTTGCATACGTGCAAAACGATGGCATTGGGGAACGAATCACGTAACTTTTAAACGGCAATTAAGGGATTAATTATAAACCGTACAAATTATCAAGATAAGTGTTAATTTTTGCATATAATTTTATACATGACAAGCCCGTTGGGCACTGGTAATTATTAAATTTGTTCTTAGCCTAGTATTGTTAAATTAATGATAAAATACATTGTGCATTATTGATACATTTATATGTATATTATACAAGTGTAAATGTTTTTTTATTTTATTTTTTATTCTGTCATAATGTATTTTGTTTGTTTAATTTCAATAAATTAATAATTTTTTAAATATTCTTTTGTTTTCGACTTTTCAATATGTTCGCGCCCCCCCTAAGGAGTGCGCCCCCCAGTTTGAGAAGTGCTGTGCAAGTGTGTTTTTAAGACAGGCAGTTTGCCCATGGTACTGATATACTTCTCATCCGGGGTTTTCTTTGCGGTAAAGGCGAGAATTTTTCATTAAAAGCGGGAATTTAGATCCTTGAAAATATTCGATAGAGAACAGGGATTGGCAAGACAATGTGTAATTTGTTGCTTGGGAAGAAATGAAAATAGATATATAATCCAAAAAAAGCCAATGTTATCTCTGTCTCCATTGCAATGTAAGACAATATTACACCATGCTTCTAATTTTGTGTGCATTTATATATGCACACACACACAAAATACTGAACCGTTTGAAAAGATGTACGAACATGAAATTGTTTTCTTCGTATGAGATAAATTATTTTACGATATATGAAACATTCATCATAGCATGTGCAATGTGTACTTATAAAAAGCAAGCATTTAAGGGTTTTTCTGTTTCACAAATATAAAACAAGAAATAATGTGTAAACTTTAAACTTGATATTAAAATAAAACTCTTCATTTTTACATTCTGAAAAGTATCATGCTTAGTTACATGCAAAAAAAAAAAAAATGTGCCTTTTTGGGCAACATTTTGGGCAAAAATTTACCTCTTAAGGCAGTGCTTCTCAAACTTTCTATATTTGGGACCCAGTTTTCAATCATAATTTTCATCGCGCCCTCCATACAATAACAATGTATTCGAATTCAATAATAAAATTTTGGGACGTAAAGCTACATATCGACTTTAATTATAATTATATTATATTTCTTGTCCTGGTAATTTGTAATTAATTTAAAATTACAAATTATCAAGACAAGTATTAAATTTTATATATTATTTTATGACATCTCATAGGGTCACTGGTAATTATTAAACTTGTTCTTTATAGTTCTGTTAAATTCATTATGAAATACATTGCGCAGTACTGATACATTTACAAGTGTATTATATTAGTGTAAATGTGTATTTTTTATTATGTTGGAATGTATTTTGTGTTTTGCTCTCTTCCTTTTAATAAATTAATATTTTTTTCTATTCTTTTGTTTTCGACTTTTTGATATACTCGCCCCCCCCCCTTGTAGGGTTATCACGCCCCTCAAGGGGGGGGGTGCGCCCCACAGTTTGAGAAACACTGCCTTAAGGACTTAAAGGAAGCATTTGAACTAAAAGTTTAAGAAACTTTTAAAAAGAAGTGCCAGTGAAAGAAATGAGTATAAATAATATGCAATTAAATTTGTATCGCATGATTGATATATTTTTGACACATTAGCATGTCACATTTATATATTTCAATGAATAAGCATTCTGGTTATCAATTCTCCAGGTTCGATAAATATGTGTATATTTTACTATTCACTTAAACATGCAATTAGTAGAAAGAAAAACGTGTTAATTATCAAGAATGCCCAAAAAAAAAGATACCTATATTTCCTTAGCACATTGAATGGACTTTCAGCTGCAATTAAACTTCTATTGCTCTGAATCATATGAAGCCAGGTGCCAAAATAACCCTTAATTTTCCAGAAACTAGAGTGTTATAAAATCAGGTTCTGTCTGTTCAATGATTATTGAAATAAAAATCGTGTTTATTAAAGTTTCCCGTACGTCAATCAACATTGCTAGGGATCCCAGTGCGTGCAATCCCCGGTTGTTCTGATTGCAGTTTGCATGAAAAGGCTGGTGTGACCAGTTTCGTGCATGAACGTTAGTTAACGAGCAGATATCATCGCGAACCGCAATAAAAATTGAAACATATGGTAAGCGTGATGATGATTACTCATACAATGTAGAAATATGTCAATAGAAGACACCAGTGATTCTTTGTTTATCGCTAATTTGGTGAAAACAGAAACATTTTCAGACACATAAAAAATTCTTTTTAAAATTTCAATTCCTACTGTTAGTCCACTTTCTCCTTATATATATATATGAATGAATGGATGATATATTTGTATAAGATTTAAAAATTTGAAATCAAGATTTTATAAATTATATTATATAGTATATCCTATATATATATATAATATTATTTTATATATATCTTGTTCAAATTTTAAATCGTTTATAAAATACTTTTTATTATCCATTCAAGTTCAAATTTATTTTTTCAAACTTGTTGTGTTGATGATGATGTAATACACTGTGTATTACATCACGTGTAGCACTTGGTGTTAATGCAGTTTTTTCAAATATTTTTCATTAATTAAATTGAAAATGAATAAATAATAACAAACTAAAATAATATTTCAACAGCATATATAAAAAGGAAAATCGTTTTTCATGTCGCTGTAGCGCAATGGATAGCGCGTTGGACTTCTAATCCAAAGGCCGTGAGTTCGAATCCCACTAAACTCCGAGAAGAATTCTTTCTTAACATGCTATTTTATTGGAATAATTAAGTTTTATTAATTAATAAATAGTAACAAACAAACAAAATAGTCCAACACCATATATAGAAAGGAAGGAAAATTGTGAGGAAAATCGCTTTCTATTTTGTCACTTAGTATTGAGATTCTGTCATATGTAAATACATATTTGTATTAATTGGAACTATTTAATAAAAAATAATTAAAATAAAATTTCTCTTTGTTAACCTAAAGTAGGAATTGACTTAAAAACTTGTTTTTATATTGCTTGTTCTTTGTCAGAGAGTCTAGTCTTTTGCATGTTCATGTATTAGGGCTGAGGTTAAAATAATTTCCTCACTTTGATAGATTTAAAGGTTAAATTAGAAACAATACTTTAATTGAAATAAAAGTAATTTTATATTTATTATGAAGAATTGATTAATATCTTGTGTGTTTTTTATATTATGACAATTGTTGATTTACTATCCCATGCGTAGAAGAAAATTTTGTGAAATTTTATTTTAAAAGAAGTTATAAAGGAATAACCTTTAAGAGGCAGATTAAAGTTGTAAATATTGGTGGTTAGTTTTATTTTGCTGGGATAAAATTAAACATTCATATTATACCTTTATTTCAAATCAATCAAATGAAAGAATAAAGCCATCTTTATGATGAAATCAAATTAATAGAACTATAATTTGCAATGTCATTGCTTAAAATATAATTATACTCTCATAAAGTGTGATTGCTTACTTTTATTGGCATAATAACATAAATTATAAATCACCACTCAATTCGTAACTTAAAATTAAAGCATTAAGCTAATTTAATTTATATAATATTTTTAAAATTATAACTACAATTTCCTAAATCAAATGAAAATTGAAAATTTTTTCAGTTCGAAAAATAAAAATAAATAAATAAACGTTAAGTTTTTACTGTAACTAATAATAATTTAAGATCTACCTACTCTAGCAGTTTTATTTTAAGCTAGTAAATAAAAAAACACATCTTTTTTGAAAATTATACCAATTATTTAAGATTCAGAGAATTACATCAAAAGGAGTTAAGAACATCCGTTTTCCAAGGAGAAAAATCAGAAACTTTTTTTCTCTCTTTAATATAGAAATATTTTTTATCAAAAATGACTTCAGTCATTCGATATTGTATGAATAATATGGAATAAAAATCCTGTAATTAATTATTCATCCATTGGACATGAAGACACATTTTTCAATCACGAACGGCACGTAATGAGTTTTAAAGGAGAATTGGACTAAATAAATATTTTCTCTTTTTACAAATCTGATAAAATTATATTTAATATTGAGTAGTATGGAAGGAAGTAAAGAAATACCGCGAAATTTAATTTGTTAATTAAATGAAAATGGACGCAAATTAGTTGTGCATCATACCTGTTATTTGTAGAGTTTATTTTCATAGTTTTCGCTAAAATTTAAAATATTTTTTGTATTAAAAATAAAATCAAGCATGCAGAAATTTAAAAAAAAAACTTTTATGGCAATAATTAAAAAATTTCTGTCTTCTAAATTTATATGTCTTAAGTATATATATCACTTACTTTAATAAATATTTTTCTTGAATGTCATTATCTGTAAAAAACGTTTGGCGAAAAAGTTGATCGCCAAGCTGAAAATAATTGACAAACCTAAACAATAAGTTGATACTGCGTGACGATTATATTTGCTCGTAAACTGGGGAGAAAAATCAGTGAACCGCATTGCAAGGGGGCGGCTAGGTGCACCACAGATACAATATTCACATAAATAAAGGATTTGGGAATATACACTCACATGTTTATGTATATACAGCTTGAGTGGTGACGAAAGGTCACGTGAGATGATAAGGCCTCTACATTCGACAAGGGATCACGCGAAAGGTTACACGCAAAGGCTATTGTTATGTTCTATGTTTACAAGCATTTTTATGACCATGAAATAAAATTGTACTTTCTCATAACGAGTTATATATATTTAGTATATATCAGTATATTTAGAATATATTGTTATTTATTTTAGGCAATAACTTGAATAAAGCCTAAAATAATTCTAAAACATAAATGTGGAACACTTGAGACAGATTCAATCAAAACATATTATTTGATTAAAAAGTATAAGAATTTATGTACTGTATTAATCAAGTTTTATCAAATGTGTACGAAATGAAAAATTAATATATGAATCTTATAAAGATAAAAATAACTATATAATATTTTAAAAAATTTGTTTGTTTCACTAAATATGTTATTGAAATATAACTTTATAATATATGTTTGATGAAAAAAACATATTTAACTTTTGGAATAATTTTAGTTTCATGTTTCCATTCAGATTCTAGTGTTCTTTAATAAAATGCCTGAGAGATGAAATTGCATTTACTTATAAATGAATAAAAATTAGAACTAAGCAAAAATAATTAAATTATATTTTGAAATAAAGCCTTAAAGTTTAAATTATATAGCTCCATATAAAATCAGAAGGTATATAATATTGTTTCTATTTACTTCCAAATAAGTAATTGAAAACTATTGACATTAAGAAACTTTTCATTAATAAGTTAATATATAATTATATACTATCTTTTAAAATTAAGTTTCATTTCTTAAGAGAATTTGTGATAATATTCTAAAACATCAAGAGTATAAAATAAATAATTTTGAGAGTTCATAGAATGAATTTATTTTCAGGGTGTACTCTCTAATTTTTCCAAATTAACTTTTTTTTAATGTCGCGTCAGATTATTCTTTCATTATTTGTATATCTAAATAACTATTACCCCTTGATTGTTTAATCTTTTTGTTCAATTTTTATGTGTCAAATCTTTCATAACAATAACATTTCAAAGAACTTAAACAGATTGAAAAAGAAAGAACAAAGACTTTGACCAAATGAAATATAAGCATTACTACATTAGATATGCCATTTAAGCCATTCCAATTTCTGAAAAAAATCCTTTTTTCAAAACACGAATTTTTTAGAATACAAAGATAAAATAAATTAACACAATCATTTCTTTTGCTATGCATTCTCGTTAAATACCTTTGGGTACAATGCTCATATCATAATAATCATTTAGAATCAGCTGTAATTGTTTATTGTGTTAAAATTGAGGAAGAACTGTAATGTACACTTTAGAGAAGTAAATGTGTATGAAACACATTTTTTGTCATGAAGCTATTATATTATATAAACATGCTGTTATTGTTTTTTTAAGAGCCCATTATTGGCACACAAATTCATAAGAGGAACTAAATGATAATTTCAGTGATGTTATAGTTTTATACTATAACTGATCTACAACAAAAAGGTTATTGTACTCTATTGGGTTTTTAATAATAAGCGGTGAATATAAGAGAATTAGATTTTAATGTGCCTTTGTTGAGGAAAATATGGATTCAATTATTTATTAACACCCAGTCAGTGCTAACAATAAAATAGTTTAAAACTCTACGGAAAAATAAATTATACTGTTTTTACATTTCTTATGGTTGACTTTTCTAAATGAAAATGTAAACGTAGTTAGGTAAAGTAAGTGTTTTAAGTACTTTACTTCACTTAGTAAAAAATTTACATGTTTTGAGCTTGATGCCCATGTAAAAAAATGTGAATTTATTTCTTTTATAAAGAATCAGTCATTCGCTAATCAACTATGCTCCAGAAACTTAATGCGTGTAATTACGAAAAGAAAGTTTGTGGTAAAGTAAGTAAAGTAAGAATTTCATTATACTTTTAAAAAACATTGGATATTTGGAAATGGTTTAAATTTTGTGGTTTAAGGTATCCGAATACGTTCGGAACCATGATTTTAAAAAAGCGCATAAATTGATAATTTTTATGATATTTAGTGTCACTTAGATTAGAATACATGTATAAAATCGTTTTAAGGACATTTTGACAATTTTTTTTTATTTAAATACAATATTTTGGTAAAAAATTAACTTAGAATAGCCTTTTTTCAAAATGTTCTCCTTTTGTGAAAAATGCTTCTATTATAATAATATTTTGCCTGCATATAGCTCAGACCTCTGTACAACGGCTCAATTATGATTTTCGAGAAATTCACATTATTTTCAGAATTACAGCCATTTGAAATAATTATCGGCGTTTTTTTCTTAAAATTTCTCCCCTCTGTTGTCGTAAAGCATGGATAAACCCACTTCTAAGTTATATATTTCAAAAATTCTAGTTGATCCTCTGTACAGAGGTCTGAGCTATATACAGGTAAAATATTATTATAATCGAAGCATTTTTTTCCCAAAAGGAAAACATTTTGAAAAAAAGATAATTTTAAGTTCATTTTTTGTCAAAATATTGTACTTAAATAATTTTTTATTGTAATACTATTCTTAAAACAATTTTATTTACGTTTTCTAATCAAGTGACACTAAATATCATAAATATTATCCATTTATATGCTTTTGCAAAATCATGGTCCCGAACGTAGTCGGATACCTTAACTGAAAGAAATGGCATGAAAATAAATTATTGACATTTTAAATATTTTTAAATGTTCTATATTAACTTCTGGAAGAGTTAATTTTAACTTCGTTGTAAGTGCATAGTGTTTATATAAAACGTTTCTTTGACTGGTAATGCTATTATTAAGAATGTTTCATAATTTTATCGGTCTTTTCCAGAATAATTTTTGATGCTCAGATATTCGAAAGTAAAGACAAAAAAGTTTCTTAACAAGGGAATAATGTTTGGGAGAAACCAATCAATTTGCTGAATTTCTTTTATGTTCCGGTAAATTCTTATAAAGGTACTTGCTTATTATCACAGCTTATCAGCGACATTATATGAAACGAAACCGATTCAGCGCATACGACACAAGCGAAATTGAGATTGCCAACTTGGTGAGTTTTCTTGAACGTTGGAGATTGTTGCGATAAAATGTAAGTACCCTTATAAATGTAAGGTGAATGAAAATTTGGAAGGAATATTGGGGTTTAAGGAATTATTCCCTAAGATCACAGAAACATTGAAACAAATAACTATTGTTTGTTTTGTAACTTTATATACATACAAATATTTTCTTTTAGGTGAACGAATTTATTTATTTGAATGTGTAGCAAAATGTAAGTAAAGCAAATACTGTGGCAAAAATTAAAGTAGAATTAATGTTTATTATAGGTATCCGACTACGTTCGGAACCGTGATTTTAAAAAAAAGTGCATAAATGGATAATGTTCATGATATTTAGTGTCACTTAGATTAGAATACATGTATAAAATTGTTTTAAGGACATTTTGACAAAAAAAATTTATTTAAATACAATATTTTGGCAAAAATTTAATTTAGAATAATCATTTTTCAAAATGTTCTCCTTTTATAAAAAATGCTTCTAAAATAATAATATTTCGCACGCGCGCGCATATATAAAGTAAAGACTTCTCCAGAGAGTCTGACCTAGGAATTTTGAAAAATTCACATTATTTTCAGAATTACAACCAATTGAAATAGTTATCGGTGTTTTTTTTTCTTAAAATTTCTCCCATCTGTTGTCGTAAAACATCGATAAACCCACTTCTAAGTTATATATTTCAAAAATTCTAGTTGATCCTCTGTACAGAGGTCTGAGCTATATACAAGCAAAATATTATTAGAATAGAAGCAATTTTCACAAAAGGAGAATATTTTGAAAATGGGTCATTCTATGTTCATTTTTTGTCAAAATATTGTACTTAAATAATTTTTTATTGTAATAATATTCTTAAAATAATTTTATATACATTTTCTAATTTAAGTGACACTAAATATCATAAATATTATCCATTTATACGCTTTTGCAAAATCACAGTTTCGAAAGTAGTCGAATATCTTAAGGCATTTCAAATACAGTTATTGACGTTGCTTGAGTGTTTGGCTCTCTGCAGCTATTCAATAAAAAATTTGATCAAATTTCATCTTTTCAGTAAAATCGAACGATAACCTAATTTTAGAACACAAATTGTTATGATAACATCTCATATTTATGTGTTTAGTAAATAAAGATGAAGCAATTTTTAAAAGCCATTTAACATTAACGAGAGAGACAGAAAGCTAAAAAAAAATATCAACCTACTAGACTTAGCGTGCTATATGAAAATCAACACATTCTCAAAAACAATTTCAACGATTAACTTAAAAGAACAACCTAATCTCCTGCTTTGATTGCCGAATGGATTACGTGAGGATTTTCGAATGAGCTACGAAGTGAACACAAAAAGAGATATAAAAAAATAAGGCCTGCTTCAATGAAAAGAAATTACACATAACCAAGCAAATGCGTGACTCAAAGCTGTTTCAGAGCTCTCGATTCTTTGTGTGGTTCCAGAAGAAAATGGCAGTTTGTGAAACCCTCATCGTTTGTATATCGTTATTGTGCTGTTCATACTTAGAATATTACACAAAGATTACTGTTTTTTTCTGTACCACCTCAATGATGATGCCTGTAATAAAGGCTCTCAGTCATTTCATGGTAATTAGCATCAGGTGTCAAAGATGCGAGAGCGTTCTTAAGTGTGTGAGCAAAAAAAGTATTCCATTTTTTTTTTAATCTTTTGATTATATTCCTTTGTCTAGAGATAAGTTGTAGTAGAAGAATAAGAACGGCAGATGTTTAGAATGTTATTATGTGAATGATATTGATGCTTTTTCAATTGCCGATTATTTTAAATCTGATAACGCCGTGTATAATTATTGGTATTCTTCCCATCTATTCATAGAGGATGAGACCCTTTCAACATTGGCAGGTATGCTATTCATAGAGAATAGAAGCAAGCGTCTGCAGTCGAATGTGATTGTTTTGGTGTAAGAACTCAATTTTTTATTGATTTGTATGTTATTTATTTAACAAATATTTTCTCTTTTATTTTAAAAGTCGAGAAGTTTTTATACCGAAAACTTTAAAATGAAAGTTTAATTTCTTAAAGAAAATAAGTGTCCCAAATATTGTAAAGATTACTATGGTGAAATTTAATGACTGTATATATTTATTTTATTAGTATCAAAGTTTCTCAAATGTAGCTCTTAAAATATTTTGAAACTTGAAATAATTTCTGGAACAATGAAGATAAAAAGCATGGTTGTTATTCCATGCATTTCACTCTATCATGTTTTATTGTACACAGCAAGGGTCTCAAACTCAAAAACTAACTTGGTCCAAACAAACAAGGCTTAACTGTATATGGGCGCAAACACATTCAAAATTCATAGAACGGTTAATTTCGAATATACATTATAATAAACATAAATAAAAGAACAAGAAAATTTAATGTTTACGCCCTGATTCCTGACATCCCTTCTGTGTTACTATCTTTCCTATTTCGGGAGACATTTTGATATTTTATTTTGTATTATTGTGTGCCGATATAGTGACCGGGCCACACTAATTTGACACCCTTGTTGTACAGTACTACCCCGAACTTAGGTGGTAGGTGGAATTGAATGCTAATTGCGTGTCGAATTCGAGTAAGTCGGGGTATAATTTCGCGCGCTTATAAATACATATAAATTATTTTTATTTGAGGCCGGAGACCAAAGGAAATAATAATTTTAAAAAAATGGTTAATACAATCTTAGATAACACAAATACAAAATAGTAGATAAAAGTTATTTTGATGTAGAAAGTTTCATAAAATGTATTAAAATAGTCCGTCGGCTCAAAGATTATTTTTTAACCCGAAAAATTTCTTCATATTATGCTAAATATATATGCAGTCGGACCACTATATAAGGAAGTCGCTAAATCGCGGAAAAAAAGTTCGTTATATAGAAAATTTATATAGATTCGTTATTATTCATTTTCCCCTTTTCTTAATGAACCACATAAAACAAATTTTAAATTCATATACACTATACATTAAAAAAAAGTACTTATTCACACCTTATTGTAAATTAATATATATTTATTTTATATATCTTGTCTATAAAAAAAGGAAAGAAAAACTACAAGAAAAGTCTCTTGACATCTTTATCCTCTTCCTGAAGAATTAAATTTTTTTTTTTGATGCTCAAGCACTTATGTTTTGACATTTCCGAGCTAGAAGAAATGAAGTTACCAGTACAACTGATCAATACTACAAAGGAACGGAGATTAGTTCAAGGACACGAGACACAACTGAGGGTGAAAGGAGATATCGAAGATGTTTCCAGTGTACTGGACAATGGGAGTTAAGGGTTGCACTTCTTGGATGAAATTCCCGTAATTCTATTGCTCTCGGCAAGTTAGGTACCTAAGAAAACTAGTTCAAGATTTATGACCACCATAAAATGTGCTAAAAGAGAGAAAAACTCGAAATGTCCAGATATACTTTGAAAATAGGAAGAAAAAAAATCGAATCATAAGAGAAGTTTGTTATATAGAAAATGCACTTCGCTATTGGGAGGCTATTTTACGAAGAAAATCGTGAAATGTTCTTGGTGCAAGGAAGAAGTTCGCTATATAGAAAAATTCGCAATATAGAGGTTCGTTATATGGAGATTTGAATGTTTTTATTTTTATTTTTATTCCTTGTTTGATTGAAAAAGTACGTTCATCGTTCGAGTCTATGTTTTCTGAAATTCGTAACCTATATATTTATCTTGCTCAAATTTTCAATTGTTAATAAAATACTTACCATTCATCCATTCAAAGTAGGAATTGACTTAACATTTCTATATTACTTGTTCAATTAAGCCCAGGCATTCTGTCAAACTCTCAAGTGTCATTCGATCTTCTGATTGAACTGGGTCTCAAGACTCAAGTTCTTCAATGTCTTGCTCTTGCTCATGCATTTCTCTGAACTCATCGGTTGTTCAGCTCCTGATTGTGGGAATTCAGCAGTTCTTGAACGTCATCACTAACCACTTCGGAATCTATTTGCCTTTCAAGATCGATGACTTCTTCAATCACATTATAAATTTCACTAATTTCGTCAATTTTTTTCAAACAAAAGACGAATGGACGAAATTTCAAAATCGCGTAACTCCGGATTCGTGTAAATCAGGAAAGCGTAAGTCGAGGTATTACTGTAATTAACAAATGCGGAAAATTAGCTCCTAAGCCGTTTGTTTCCTGATTCCAATACTTATTAATAATGTCCTCACAACTAAAAATGCAACAAACTTGTTTCAGTGCTCTCAGATCACAGGTTGGTAGAAGTCACATAAAATAGTTTAGGAAGTCCTTCACTCCAGTTTTAAATAGATGGTTTATGCAAACAATATTATAAATATATTAAAGAACTAGCTGGTATACCCATACTTCGCACGGGTAAATTGAAAAATTAAACAATACAGATTGAAGAATAAAGAAATTTTTAATGAGTTAATTTTACGTAAATTGCAAATTAAACAGTCAAACAAACAAAAAATTTTTTTGCATATTTCAGCTGCACATAAGAAAACATATTTGTTAAATTTTAAGTCTGTAGATCTATTAGCTGATAAAAGGGATTTTTATTTATTTATAACTCCCCGTAACTCTCTTGTGGATCGATTTTTGAAAACACCTTCCTAAGCTAATCTCTGCTCAGCAAAAGTAACACATTGTTATAAATTTTGTGTAATGAACGCTTAAAATAGTGTAAATAATTTATATCTGGAAGTGTAATACGTTAATATTACTTTCTGTTGTATTTATTTTATGTTAAAATATTGCCACCACCTCTCCCTCCGAAATATAGTTTTATTATGAAATAAAAAAAAATAGTGATTACACTGAGAAAGGAATAAATTAAAAGTGAGCGCGCTCTGAGGCATGGCGTAGACAGAACAGACAGGTAAAGTTTTGCTTTACACAAAAAAGATAGATATATGCTGTCACGGGCTTTTTGCAGATGGCAGATTTTTCCCCCTACTTTCTTGACAATTATCGCTATATTTTGGGAAACTTCACACGATATCTTTATAAATTATAACCTATGTGTTATTCTGATGTATGAGCTATATTATTGTACAGTTTCATTAAAATCCATTCAGTTGTTTTTCCGTGAAAGAATAACAAACATCCATACAAACTTTCGCGTTTATAATATCAGTAAGGATAACTATTTGAAATATAACATTATAGTTTATCTACGGTGAAGAATCTCTCTTTTTTGCAGTTTTGTAATAACTAATGCTATATATATTCTTGTTACGTTATCACATAAAAATAAAAAAACTATTGTATAATTTTGGAATTAATTTTTAATATAGACATAATTTTAAGAACATTTTTTAAAAAAAATAATTGTTCTAAAGAAATTTTACTCAAAATTTGTGTTTAAGTTTTGAAATATTTTTTAAATATCTGATAGATAAGATAGATAATCATTATCGAAAATAATATTTCATTTAATAACTAGTAAATTAAAAAGTTTAAGTTTTCCAAAAAATTTTACTTTAATCTCGATCTATTTTTCTATTCAAAGGGAAAGAAAAAATCATTTATTTTTTGTACGTATGCACAAAATCTTAGGGACACAGCCAATTAGGAAATAAAATATCATTGCAAATTGCGATATCTTTTTAATTTTGCAATGATACAAGAAAACAAAAAGGCTTCATTAATCATTACTTCTTTAAGCTTTCAGAACCGTTGCTAAGCTAGACGGATCATCCATTTCGAATTGTCTTATAAATTAAGTATGACTTTACATCTAAGACAAATGATTAAGTGTGTAAAGAAGAGGCGTTACTTGTAACATTTTGGCGTCGGAACTCATTCAAGTTAGGGTGGAGGTGCATAGTGCTCGTATTTAGATTATTATCACAGAGCAAATAAATTATTAAAGGTAATGACAGGGTGAAATGAATGATTGAATACAAATCCACTGATATGTTGCTTTCTACAACAACATGAAGTATCCGCACTCTTTTCTAGTTAATATTTCTTAGAAAATGCACAATAAAAGCGCTTTTATATTGGAATCTCTCATTGCAAATTTATGGGAATTTCCAAAAGAGGCACTCTATGCATCTGACTCACTTCAGTATCTTTAAGAGGTTTTGAAGACAGAAAATATAGGGTCTATGTAGGAGAAATTGACTACATTTAATTAAAGAGGGATTCAGTCGGTAGAAATAAAAATAATCTAACTCAAATGAAGCTTTGAAATCAAATCAAAATTTTAAAAGTCAAAATTTGAGCTGAAGTAAAGTTTAGTGACTAAAAAGAACAGTTTCAGGAAAAAGAAGTTATCTTAAATGACGTTTTATATATATAAAACCAAATTCAGTACAAAAAGTTAAACATATTATGAGATATTTTAAATAAGATTGAATATTAAATTGTTTACTTTTGATAATCTTAAATTCGAATCACATGAAAATATAAAGGGTACCATTCGAAATCTGATTTCACAAAGTATGCGATCAAAACTAATAAGGTAGTATAACTCCAGACCCAATAATACATTTTTCGAGCTTTCACACTACATTGAAAGCTTTATGTACTTTAAGGGGATTTGGAAATCTCTCTCTTTCTACGTACTAACAATGTTAAATTGGGTGTTTTCGATGTACCTTTTCACAAAATCTGTTATATGTACATGCTTGAAAACACTTTCATACAATTAAAGTACTCATTTCTCATTATACTGAAATGAACTTTTAGCAAATTTTGAATTTTTTCATAATTTATGAAATATTTTCTCAAACATTGCGAAATTTGACCCCTTTTTCACGTAAAAGATTTTTAAAAAATAAATTTTTGAGTTTTTTACAAAAAGCTCCTTTTAGTATAAATTAGTCATCATTATAAATATATCATAAAAAAATTTACATACCAGTGAACAGTAGTTTCTCAGAAAAGGTACATCGAACATCAAAATTTACATTTCGAGATAAATTGATTTTAATGCATACAAAGATACTTCTAATCGGCTAGGAAATAAAAGGCTCAATATATAATAAAATATACATGTTTTGGTTTATATCAGATGTGCAACTTTTAAGCAAAAACGAAGTACTTTGTTTACATTTTTCGCCATTCGAATGGGTGGGGACCAGTTTCAACGATTATTTAAAAATAGGTTTTAGGGGCTTCTAATTACCTAGAGGTTAAAGTAAGGTATTTTTAGAAAGGTTAAAATCTACACAATTTAAAAATGTAAAAATCTCAAATTGTCAAAAAAATATGATTTTAGCTTTCCAACACCCCTAAAACAACGGCTTGTATATCACATAATATTGTTTGTATTATACAGGGTGTTGCCGAATTCGACCGACCAATTCAGAGGGGGCATAGAAGCAACATGGATACAACAAAGCAACATAGAACATAGGGTTGCAAACCCCGTTTAGTTGGGGGTAATACACAAAACAGCTAGGAAGTAAATGGTGTCGAGTGGAATGAAAAGGGATAATAAGAGGTAAGAAATATATTTATTAGACGCAAAGCATGTTTACAATACGAACAATGCATCACAGCTCATCACATAAAGACAGCAACAAGTGATTCTGACAGGATTTGTTTGAAGTTGAGGCCGAAAAGGTCATAGCACAGCCTGATACCGAAGGATTGTCAGATGAGTTCAAATAAATCCAGTCTACTGAATGATGTCAACTTAGGCTACGACGATCCATGCCATGAGATCTTCCGTTGCAGCAACCGGCGCCTCATTCAGAAGCGATTTCAGGTGGCCCTCCAGAAGAAGAAATCCAAGGAATTGAATCCGGAGATTGTTTAGGCCAAGGAACAGGTTCGGAAGGTGTAGTCGACCACCTGGGATATGTAACATGAGTTTTTATGCACCGCAATCAAAAAATAAATCTGCTGGTGCATCAGCGTGCATGAATCACACGTTCTGGGGCACAGTGGTCGGTATTCCTGTTTTTATTCTTCCAGACAAGAGAAAGAAATCTGCATACGTGCAGGTTTCTTTAACCATACTGCATTGCTCCACATCCTAGCCTTACTTTAACTACTCTCCTCGTCTGACGCATCGTCCTACCGACGGTTGCTGTTATCTCGATTTTCATCGACTAAACGTGGTTTGTGACCCCATGTTCTATGGTGATTTGTTGTTCTCATGCTGCCTACTATCACCCCTCTGAGTTTGTTAGTCGAATTCGGCAACACTCCGTATACTTTATTTTAATTGTTTTACTTCTTTGTGTAGATATAATGTGTGAAAAAACCCAAAGTAAATGATATATTGGTTCACTATTAAGAAACATATAAATGTTTTTATGTATATTTAAAGATTATATGCAGTATTGTAACTACTTTGTGGAAGTTTTTCGAATGAAATATGAAAACAAACAATTGTAAATTATAATACCACTAATAAACGTTGTATCAGTTCTCAGAATTGCAACATTTAAGCTTTAATAGCCAGATATTATTGCTAGTGTATTTATTTTAAAAATAGTTTTCTAAAGAACTTTCAATAAGCAAAGTTACGGGCAAAAAAATTTTTTATTTCTTCATTTAATTATAAATTTTATTTCTGATAAATCTACTTATGACTAGATAACAAATCCAAGAAAAGCAAAAAAAAAAAAAAAAAAGGGGGCTGGGACTCTTTTTTATCTGGTAAAGGATATTGACCAAGTTAAAGATTTGTTCAAGCGAAATTACTCGTTTAATTTTTTGACAGAGACGAATGATTCCTATTTTCTTGTGTATTCTTAAGTTATTAATTTATCCACCACATCCATTTCAGCTCCAAAGACGACCAATTTTGAAGAGTCTAGATTCAAAAATTGAAAGTTTAAAATTTTGTGAATGGGACTTTCAAATTGTCATGTAAAGGAACGAGGTTGGAGATGTATATTGTATTTTCTTTGTACATATCTCTTTATATCGAAATGGTATTAAGAATCTTTGTAATTTCCGCTCGTTTTCATCATTTGGACATATGATCAATAGCCGACAACATAAGTATTTTATTTGTTTATTATTTCAGTTTCAGTCGAAGATATCCTTTACATAGCCCATGCATTCCGTCATTTTCGATCTCTATCATATTACTAGCTTGATACTTAAGTTGTCATTCCTATTACCACATCCATTTCAGGCCAACGTAGCGTTTTTATGGCCGTAGTAACCAAGTGGCCATGTTTGAAAACTTTAGAGTCGTTTCTCCCGAGTCCTAAGTTCAAGTCCTGTGCCACACTAAAGAACCATTTTACAGAGCGCTAATGGACGTGAAATCTATCGGCTTTATGTGGGAATTTTGAGAGTAGACGCCATCTTATAGGTTTTGAACTCGTTGCTTGACCATGGTTCAAAACTAAAAAGTTCGTCTTTAATAGATTTCGTGTTGTTTAAAAGTGTGAAGCTTCACACCTTTAATCAACACGAAATCTATTACGTAACTACTCAACAGTCAATCAAGTGGTCATTGTCGAAACCTCGGGGTTGGTGCCGTTTCTGTCGAGTCCTAAGCTCAAGTCCTGGTGCCACTTAAGACTTTCTGTATGGCGCAGCTGATATATATTTAATATATAAGTTTAGTCTTCACATTGGCTTTGTGGGGAATGTTTTGAGAAGATGCCAGCTTATGACTTCTACTTATCTCTTGACCATGGCTCAAAATCAAGAAGTCCGTCTGTAATAGTTTTCGTCCTTATCAAGGTGTGAAGTTACTTAACACTAAATAAATCTATCAACATAGCGATTTTAAGCCACGATATACTTTAATATGGCATTATACGGGTGACTCATAAAGAAGTATACGCTTTCCGGATGCTGCAAAACAGTAACTGTCAAGTCACGCACCACCTCAGCGTACTATAAGGTAGATGTACTTTTAAAGTTTGTGTCTAGCCCTGGACAAAAGTGAAGTAAGCATTAGTGGACGTGTCATGTGACTAGTCAGTCCAAATGGCGATGTCTGCAGGGGAGAAGGCTTTTTGTGGTCTTGAATTCAGAAAATTGGAACCCGTAACTGCTGCACAACTGAATTTTCGATCACGATTTGGAAATGAACCCCCAACAAGAAAATGTATCTAACAATGGCATGAAAAACTTAAGACTAATAGCTGCTTGTGCAAAAGTAAAAGTTTTGGACGAAGCTGAAACAACATATCGCAACCACTATCGATGGACTTGATACTTTAACAAGCGTTTGGGTGGAAATGGATATGGATCATATGACTAAGGATTCACCTTAGAACACCAGTGACTGTCTCCAACAAAACTTAAAATAGTCCCATACAAATATATGTTGCAGGTGACATGTTTAATATCTTACATTGTTCTTGATTTATAGTGCATTGAAATTGTATATTTTTTATGAATCTGTATAATGGTCTTTGCTTATAATCATGTAGTACAAACTTGGTGTTTGAAAGTAGTATTTCAATATTTTTTTTATACCATCCATCTCAAATAACGAAATTCGTGATATCTTAATTATTGGACATTTATGCAGCGACTTTGCTTCATTTGCACATAATAAGAGCTTTAATGTTGCTCACAGTAGTTTTTGAACTGCATTCATATAAACACATCATTAAAAATGTACTGCTAACACTTTTACCACCAGAAAATCTTACATTATTTGCAAATCAAACAATCGATTTTTCTTTAATGGAAGTCTCAGTGTTTTTGAAATGAGAACAAACATTGCTTTTCAACGCTTAAAATCTGATTAAAAGACATTTCTGCCTAAAGAAGTCTTGAATGCCATCACGGAGTTTCTCCATTTACGTTTTCTGTTGTAATTACTAAGGCTGAAACTAAATCCACATTTAAATGATCGCCTTTAATAACGCTAAAGCACTTCTGAAACAACAACTATCTCCCTTAGGAGATGGTGAACGCAACAGTTAATGGATGAATTTTTATGGTGGCTGCTTTAAATGTTGCGCACAATCGTTTTGCGATTAGAGTTAGTCGTACAGTGCTTCGACACTCACTGACTCTGAAGTCGTGACTACATTAAGCTTTTTTGTTTGTTTTTAATTACTTCCCTGATATTGCTTTGTTCTTTGTCTTGCATAATTACTGCCTTTAGTGTTATGACTATAACTCAAACAATTATAATTATCACTTCTGTTTTGTAATCAAGAGAGCCATAAATTCTGCATTTTTAAATTATATTTATTGATACTATAACGTATGTGTTCTTTTAAATGGGAAAAGTTATTACAGTTGAGTTGGTAGTAAGTTATTAACTTTATGTTTTTTGTATCGCCATTAAATTTCAGCCAGACATATTCGATCTATTATACTAATTTCTGTTGTGTTTCTATGCTTAAAAATTAGTCTGTTAGCTAAAAAAACACAAAAACAGTCAATTATCTATAAAATATTTTCATGGTACTTAGTTAATTGAAGTTCAGTAGTTATTTGTGTAATGTTTTGAGGTCTATTGAAAAAAAAAATATGCCTTATATTTTTTGCAAGATAATTTCTGAAAAGTTAATTGTAAGAATTCTTTGCATAATGATTTGACGAAATTACAGCAATAACTTTTCAAAATAAAGATTATGATGTCCAATCGGACCTCTATTTAAAGAAGTTGTTAAATTCCGAAGAAAAGTTCGTTATATGGAAAATTCGTTAAATAGAGGTTCCTCTTTTAATATACTTTAAAACCCCAAAAACAAAATTTTAAATTCATAAGCACTATATATTACTTTAAAAAGTAATTATTCACACTTTTTAAAAAAATTAATATCAATTCATTTTATATATCTTACCCATAAAAAAGATTTATTTTAAAACTAAAAAATTTTTAACGATATTTTCTAATTTTAAGTCTACGAGTAATTTTAAACGAACATTATTTTATAACCAATAATTTTAAGCATACACTACCACCTGCGTCCTTAAATTTATTCATTGATCTTCACTGGTAATACCAGTTCAAGGCCATTAATCACCATAAAATGTGCTAAAAGAGAAAATAATTTGAAAAATGTCCTGAAATATTTTAAAAATAGAGAGAAAAAAAATCGAATTTCGAGTGAAAAAGTTCGTTATATAGAAAATGCACTTCGCTATTTGGAGGTTATTTTACAAAGAAAATCGTAAAATGTTCTTGATTCCAGGAAAAAAGTTCGCAAAATAGAGAAATTCGTAAAATAAAGGTTCGTTATATAAAGGTTCGAATGTAATTTCATCATGGAAATAAATGAAATGTTATAATGAAAATGAAAATTCGTATTAAATCAAAATTAGTTAATTTCGATTTATGTTTAGAGTTATTTTCCTTATTGATATTAAGTTAAATTATTAAAAAAGTAACATTTCAAATGAAAACTTTGTTCATAAAAGTGATCTGCTTCAGCTTTGTGCACTATATTTTATATAAATTCTGATGAAAGATTTACTAAATAATTTAATACATGTCACCTGGTTTACATAACTATTTTAATATTATGTCAGTCACATTGCTTGTTTAACGTTAAATCATTTTGCAGAATTTTGAATTTATTTCTTCTTAAAATAATATGTTTTCCAAATCTAAAAGGAAGAAAAAACTGCAGTTACCAAGAGAGTGCATTTAAATTGATTCACAACTGCGTGCGCACAAAGGGAAAGAAAGACAAAACTAACCGATCGAAATTCACAACCAACAGCACACAATCACAGCTACATGCGCTTTCACTCTGCGCATGACATGCTCACTTGAGTCTTGGTTTTGGATATTCATTCAACATTATATGATTTTATTTGTATTAATTTTGATTTTGTTTTCTGCAGGTTATTAAAAATGAAAGATTTATAAAATAATTTTGTCCCAATGAAAAAAAATAGGTAGTGGATAAATTTAATACAATTTTCAATGCATGTTTTACCTAAATAAATATTAATGTGTTTTAAGTAAAAAAGTTTTCTTCAGAATATTAGAAATAATATGACAATTTTGTGAAGTAGAGCGAGTGTAGAGGAATGTATCAGTATATATGTCTCCAGATCGGTATTTAGACTAATAAAAATTAGAACTGTTACATCTATGAATATTTTATAATATTATTATACGGTGAAATACGTTTAAAGCGAAAAGGCTTAAGACAAAAAAAATCGGCTAACGCGAAATAATACAACGGTTCCGACACAAACTGCTATGTATTTTCATACATTTTTTTCTCTTAACACGAAACAAAAATCACTTAACACGAAAAGATTGACCCTCTGGGAATGAACAAAATACGAGATACACCAGCTGCGCAGGCTAGATTTTAGGCTTGAGAAAGTTTCTATATTATTGGACTCCTACTATATCATCGGAAGAATTAGTTGCAATAGATGATGATAATACGTGTACGACCCCAAAAATGGCAGATAAAGACATTTTGGAGCTTGTTCAAAGCTAAAAAAATATCGTTGATGCAGATTCCGACGAAAATGAAATGAATAATGCAGTTCCTGTTTCCACGTCATCCGTAATGAACATCATGAAAAGAGTACGTGCAGTTATTTTCGCACATTCTAATGGTGAAATGAATAACAAAATGGAACAATTTGTTGACAATTTGATGTTAAAAAAGACAACGCAAAGAAAAAGATTTTTTTTTCCCAAAAACTTATAATAAATGTTTATTTTTAAAAAACTTCAAAATTTTGTATTAAATTTAATTAAGTTCATGTAAATGTATTTGTTTCATTGATTTTTATTAAATGCATGGATATATACATATCTATGTAAATAAAATGTACTCTAATAAACTTAATTTTGTTGAATATATGGGGCTTTTTTGCAATATCCTTTAACACGAAAAAAAAAAATTAAGTTAAGCGATTTTCACTGTGTATATCCTGATTTATAAGAGATTACTAACTGGAACTTACAGATATATTCGGTAATGGCAAGATGCGCACGACGCGTGAAATAATACAGTTTAAGAATAAAAAAACTGAATTAGAAGCAATCCCAATTTAGTTACTAAAAAAACTAAACCAGACTGGAATATCCCCATCCTATACAGCAAATGCTTGTCATCATGCAAATCATTATATCTGCTAAATATTTATTAGTAGTGTATTAAAGTTTTAAAAATTCAATTAATAAACATCGTATCAGGTTATATCTCATAATATCTATGATCTGTTTACGTAATGGACTCAATTCATGTGACATCATTAGTAACATGATAATGATAACCACGTGTTTTTAGCCAATAAGTTCGTGTGACGTCATAGTTACACGATAAAACAATCGTGGGTTTCCAGCTAATCGGTTCATGCGCTTCGTTGTTGCCAACTTTTGATCTTTTCAGAAACTTTCTCTTAAAAAACAAATTTACAATACAATGCAACAATAATAATGCACATAGGTAGACAGAATTTTATTGAAAAGTACATGCATAAAATAAGATTATTTTAATTTTAAAATCTTTTGAAAAAATTTATTTTTTATAACATTTGATCATTTTACCCAATTATAAAATTTGAAATTTCCCCCCAAATTTTACAAATAGACCAACAAGTACAATTGGTTTCATGTTTGTTTTGAATTCAATGGAGAACACGTGTTTATCTTTATCATGTTACTGTCATGAATTAAGCGTTCGGAACCATGATTTTAAATAAGCGCATAAATGTATAATTTTCATGAAATTTAGCGACACTTAGATTAGAATACATGTATAAAATTGTTTTAAGGACATTATGACAAAAAAAAAATCATTTAAATACAGTATTTTGGCAAAAAATTAACTTAGAATAACCTTTTTTCTAATGTTCTCCTTTTGTAAAAAATGCTTCTATTGTGTTAAAAAATTTGCCTGTATAGAGCTCAGAACTCTGTACAGAGGCTCAACTATGATTTTTGAAAAATTCAAATTATTTTCAGAGTTGCAACTATTTGAAATGATTATCGGCGTATTTTCTTAAAATTTCTCCCTTTTGTTTTCGTAAAACATGGATAAACCGACTTCCAAGTTATGCATTTCAAAAATTCTTGTTGAGTCTCTGTACAGATATCTGAGCTGAATACATCAAAATATTAATACAATAGAAGCATTTTTTTACAAAAGGAGAACATTTGGAAAAAAGGTTATTCTAAGTTAATTTTTTGCCAAAATATTGTATTTAAATAATTTTTTTTGTCATAATCTCCTTAAAATAATTTTATGTATGTATTCTAATCTAAGTGACACTAAATATCATAAATATTATCCATTTACACGCTTTTGCAAAATCACGGTTCCGAACGTAGTCGGATACCTTAAATATAAATTATTAAACAAGTTGTTTGAGACCAGAAATTCTGTGTTTTTCATATGTAACAATTTAAAAAAAACACAGCCCATGTAAATTTCGATCTTATTTCTTGTGTTTAAAGTGCGCTATATACGCCGGATTTTACAGTAATAAAATACCAAAATTTCTCACAAAATAGGAAAGATAGTTGCCGAGAAGAGATATCAAGTGTCAGGATGTAAACATAAAATTTTTTTTGTTCTTTTATAGATGTTTATTATAATGTATTACTCAAAATAAACTTACGTTTCTATGAATATTGATTTTTTTGCAGCCTACTTAAAGTTAAACCTTGTTTGTTTGGCCCAAGTTAGCTTTTGAGTGTTTGACACCCTTGTCGTAAAAGGTTGCCACTGATGGGGAAACCAGCAAAGTTTCTAAGCTCTAAAAAAGAATGTTTCAACATTTTTCAGCCTTCCTTTCATTAGACTTTATATTCAAATTTATATGGAATATAATCCTCGGAACCTACTTTTTAAAGACACTCCATGTTTCGAAGACAATAGACTTGTTTTACATTATTTCTCGCTGCACTTATTAAGAATCTGATAAATAGGTTTTAAACTGAAGTGGCGACGGAAATTAACTTGTTAATAGACTCAGAAAATGGTTCGATAATGTATGGTGCACGCCACGTGAAGCGACCCGACATCAAAGCACGCCGCCCCAATGAGAAAAGGTTAAGCGGCAACACGGAATAAAAGAAGTAAAGTAAAAGTTTTTCATGTACTCCATAAGAGTTATAATTTATTGACCGAGTCCAAAAGTGGTTATGGTTTTACGATATGAACAAGAAAGAGAGAGAGAAAAAACCGAACAGACATTGTGCGGCATTTCTTTTATTATTTTCTCTAAGAAGCAATTTTCTTGGTCCATTGGTAATGAGTTTAAGCAAGTTTTATGAAAAGAAGCAAGGGAACAACTAATCATGTAGCTTAAAAGAGACTTTTAAGTCTTTATAATAACCATCATTTATTTAACTTGAAGAAAAGTCAGGCATTGTCTCGTGTGGTCAGTCGATTTAAGATTATTACCTGAGACGAACTATTAACCACGCGATTCTAGTAATGTTCTAAACAATTTTTTTCTCTCGTTCTTTCACTGTGTGTCATGATACGATTATTCTGATGTTTTTTGTATGTTTACTGACAATTAATTGTTGTATAAGAAGAGTTGAAAAGTTCGAGTTATCGGTTTGTTTCCGAATGCTTTTTGATATTAACAAAAAGATGTTTATCTTGATGAAGCTTCATTTTTTTCCAGGTACATCTTTGTTTGCCGTTTTATACATAGCGGAGTAGAATTGTTTCTCCATCAATTTGATTTTACTGCTCACAAAACATGTAAAGAAATAAAAACGTTTTCCGGATACATGTATAGAATAATAAATACTTGTGAGAATAGTAAATTATTGTCGTTGATCTCAGAGTATGTGCGGCTTTTGTAAGCTGTATTTATCCCTATTAAGTCTTTAATGTGTTTAGAGAGAATAACATCACAGCTTTAGCTAAACTACATTTAAAATCCTTTAAAATTCAAGATGAAATGTATTAAAAATTGAGCTATTATTTCCCCAAATCAGGAAGTTTCTTAACACAATAATTGTTCTATTCAAAAACCGGAAGATCGTTGGTTGTTTCATGTTTTATTTTTCTTTATTTGAAAAGACATAAATTAAATATATAATGAACTTTAAAATTAGGTAATGTGTGCAGCTGTGTGAAGGATTGGCGTGAAAGTCAGAATAAATAAAGATTACGAATTCACCTTTTAGACATCTTATCAGTTTTGCAAACTGCAGTGAGATTTAATTAGTTATGCAAAAATAATAATAAATAGGTCATATAAATTTTGATGATTATTAAAAAATTGCAACTCCAATATATTAATTTTTATCAGCCCAAAACATTAAATTTTAGAGAAAATTGTAAGTGTGCGAACACTTTTGAGGCCCACTGTATATAAACAAAGCACCCTTTCCGATGAGTATTCTGTATCAGCATTCCAACGGTATTTCGGCAAGATCTTAAAAATCTCCTTCAATCTGATATAAATTACTAAGAAATAAGCAGCATGCTCGTTTGATTTTCTTTAACTTTTAATTTTGGCACAACACATTAATTAATACAAGCACGTTTAGACTTAAAAGAAAACATGAAATACAAGGCCTATACATACTATGTGTCGTTCAAATTGGAAGCGTCAGAAAAACGGGGAATTCCCTCTCAGTTAACACGCATTCCGTTAGTTCTTTCTTTAAGAAGTCGGCTTTTAATAAAAATCTTAATCTGATTTGATAAAGCAGCTCGCACTTCAGAATAATTATTAATATAAGGATTTAAACAACGTAGATTTAAAAAAAAATTAAGTGTTTCACGTGTTTGTCATAATATATTTTGAGTCAAATCTCATTAAATTTAAATTCATATCATGTATTTAAAACAGGAACTAAATGAATTATATAGAAATTTTCGCATGAAAAGCAGCATATGAGACACATAATTTGTAGAATTAAGAATTTTATCAATTATTTGGGGCTATTATTTAAAAAATTTCAATATTAGAGCACAGATATTTACCTTTTTTTCATTTTTTAAGATTTGATAAAATTAATCATTAATTAAAACCAGAAATGTATTAAAAGATTTAGAAATCAATTTAATAAAATTCAATTCAGTATACTTTTCGTCTATATGAATTCTTTAATTTAATTTTATCAAACTATTTATTTGTTTTGATAATTTACTCAATTTATATGAGTTTTTATCCACGTCTTTGTCAGATGTTTCAATAAACCGAAGATACAACCTCTTATATAATAACTTCAGTTTCAAAGAAACCAGAAGCTTCCTTTTCATTTTTGTAAAAAAATTATGATTTATGTACGATACAAATTAAACAGTCATATTGTGTTTAATTCTTCTGAATTTGACGTGAAGACTGACTACGGAATATATTTATTAAATTCAAACTGTGCAGAACATTCATATTATTAACATATTTCATTCGATGAAATTCTAAGATAATTGTTAAACTTTAGATGCAAAATACGAGTACTTAAAATCTCTAGAATTAAGGCTTTGGACTAAAGTTAATTGATCGATAACTAAAAGGCAAGAAGTTATTAATTTGAGCTCATACAGGATATGCATGCGTATTAAATGTTTGATTAATATTGTATCATTTGCATTGTTTTAAAGGTCATCATACCAATAGTTTAACAAAGGAATCAGTACTAGATTTTTATAAAACCGTAGACATTAAAAAATTTAGTTTATAAATATTTCTTTTTAGTTTTCTTAGGAATTAAATAGGCGTCTTTGCCAAAAGTTAAAACCGGAATAAAATAATAATAATAACTGCTAATTCAATTTTTCCGTTTAGGTAAGTACGGATTAATAATAATAAAAATTTCTACACATAATCGCGATCCACCATATTTTATATGTCATGTGAGGATAAAATTAAAAAAGTTATTTTTCCAGATATTTTATATTATTCCAACTTAGTTTCTGTTGATTTGTGTGTATCTGAGATTTGCCTATGCATGCATTGCCCACGTCCAATATTATTTTACCTAAAGCTAATGAAAATTTAAGCGGAGATTTAACCCGTCATTCCTCGCGCGAAAAAAAATGAACGGAATTTCACACGCAAGGTATCTCATAACCCAAGGGTGTTTACTTTTCATTTTTACCGTAAAATTTGTATTAAAAGGTGAAAAAGGAAGAAAAGTAGGAAATACAATATGCTTATTACACTTTTCTCACGTAAATTTAATTTCCTGTTCTTTTTATTAGGGCATTCAGTTTATTGTGTATACACTCCTAAAATCTTTGTCACGAGTAAGTGCGATGTTTTCACTGGATCTTAAATTTTTTAAAATTTCTATAAGCATTGCTTGTTGGTTTCTACATTCTTCTATAAATCGAAATCCAAAACACTTCAGAAATCAGCGTCTGGTTCGATGTTTGGTAGGTGGTTTCTGACTGCTTAACAAAAAATAATTTTCACATTTATTGTCACAATGTTCAACAATACAAAAATATTGTCTCAGGCTAACGATTAAATTTCTAGCCTATTGAATATGATGTGGCCATTTTATCATGGATGACAATTGCTCTCTCAGTTAAATTATCTGATTAGATTTCAGTAGAGGGGGGAATCGTACTTAATATCATGCTCTTCATCATTCGATTCTTCCTCATCATCCCCGCAAAAAAGACTTTCTTCCTCCGAAAATACTGTTGTACTAAATATATTAAAACATTGCATCTATTAAATTACTTAAATATCACATTTCTTTATCATAACTACAATAATGCGCCATTGCATAAGAAAGATTTTAAAGCGTGTTCATGCATTTAGAATAGTAACGGCGATTCACTCGCAGGGTATGACGTACCCGAAGAAGGCTGTATCCAAAAATATACATTTAGAATTCGCCTACAAGCTAAGGCCCCTCTAAGGATATGACCTTAAAGTCAGCTACACGAGAAACTATTCATTTTCCAAAAAAAATTAGGTGGTGGGTATGACATACCATGCGCGAGAAGTGCGGGTTAATATAAAAAGTGAATTTTTCTTCATTATACACCAGTATAAGAAAAAGATATCTAGAATTTGAATTCCGGAGTTTTAATCCCATTAGTTCCTTGCAAAAGTTTTGTGATGGGTGACTCCAACGTGATGACATAACAATGGACTTATTACAATTCAATCCAGTACAGAGTAAAATTCATCATTGAAGTGAATTTAAATCTTACCCACAACGTTCCGGAAGTAAAAATCTGCGCAAATTCTTCACGCTTTTACCGGATTTCGAGGAGCCCACTTCTTTTGCTTTTTTATATTATGTCACTTCTGGAATAAACAACGCCATTTATTTCTCAAGCAGGATTAACTCGTCATGGAAAGGGCCAGAGAGAAAATTGCCCTTTGCCAAGTGATAGAAATTGTACTTGGAAGAAAACTCGACTTTCTATCTGCAAACTGACTAATCTAAGTTTTTTTTTTCTAAATGGTAGTAAATAAAAATTTGTGAAAAAAAATGCTGAAATAGCAATAAAAACTTAAATTAGAAAGTGAAAGTCTTTTCTAATATTTTTATTCTGTCTGATTTATGGTTACTTGGTGGCAACAATGACGGTGGCTGTGACATGCGCAATGGGAGGCATTTCTTTACTGGAGCATGTGAACGTTACCATTGCAGCCGCACCTCTATATCCCCTGCAGAGTCAAGGCCTACTTTCACTATTTTGACTTTGAAGACGCCATTTTTTTTTATTTGAATAGTGTTGTCACTACATCTAATTGACCTCTTTTTTACATACACTTTACAATGAGGAGATGTTCGTATGTTTCATTTTCTATTTTTTCTCAATAACTTTTTTTATTTCTTTATCAACTTGATGGCAAAGTTATGTATCCTCCAATCGAAGTTTGATCCTGTTATAGGCAAGTATAACTGGGTCGGCAAAGTTTAGTAGGCATTTCATTGTTTTAGTTCCTGTACCACTGATTTCAGTAGTGTTTTGCAAATGTTAGGCCACAACCACCTGTCAATAATCATGTAGACAAACATAAATGGGTGCATTTTTTTAGTTCAGCTAAAATTAAAAAGTATATTACTGCATTTTCTAGAAAAATAATGCATCTTATTTCATGAAAAATAATTTAATTGTACATTATTAACATTTTTATATGATAAATTTAATAATTAATATACATAAGTATAATAAGATTGTTATATACATAAGTTTGGTTCATATAATCCATATAAACCAAAAAGAATTAGTTCATAAACACTCCATAACTTTTAGAAAGAACCGACATCTTTTTTCAAAAGAATACCGGAAGAACTAAGACTTTTCACCTATAAATCATTTATATTGAATTTTGTTTTTGAAGAGTAGTTGGCAAAAGTATTGATCCGTTTCATGACTGGCAAAAAGACATCTCACCCATTGTAAAACAATTTTACTTCGTAATAAAGAAAATAATGATGCTGCATTTAAGGTATCCGACTACGTACGGAACCGGGATTTTAAAAAAGCGCATAAATGGATAATTTTCATGATATTTAGTGTCACTTCGATTAGAATACATGTATAAAATTGTTTTAAGGACATTTTGACAAATAAAAAAAATTATTTAAATACAATATTTCAGCAAAAATTAACTTAGAATAACCTTTTTAAAAATGTTCTCCTTTTGTGAAAAATGCTTGAAAATACTTCTATTATAATAATATTTTGCCTGTATATAGCTCAGACCTCTGTACAGAGGCTCAACTACGATTTTTGAAAAATTCACATTATTTTTAGAGTTACAACCAATTGAAATAATTATCGGCGTTTTTTTATTAAAATTTCTCCTTTCTGTTGTGTCGTAAAACATGGATAAACCCAATTCTAAGATATATATTTCAAAAATTCTAGTTGAGCCTCTGTACAGAGGTTTGAGCTATATACAAGTAAAATATTATTATAATGAAGCATTTTTCACAAAAGAAGAATATTTTGAAAATGGGTCATTCTATGTTCGTTTTTGTCAAAATATTATATTAAAAAATTTTTTATTGAATCCCATTTTTAAAACAATTTTCATATTTTTCAACAAGTGACACTAAAAAATATAAATATTATCCATTTTATATTTTTAAAAATCACTTCCAAGTCTGTCCTTTAAAGAAAATTTTTGGCAAAAACAAACCCAAATTTAACAACAATTTCTTTTGAGTTAGACTCAATGTTACTTTTAACATTGTTACGTTGAGGAGGTTTTTTCCCGTGATCAAATATTGCTGCCTAAAAATGGGGATTTAAATGGTTTAACAGAAATAGTGAAAATTAAAATCGTCGATTTTATTCCCAAATTCAAAGAAGATAACAAACTCTGTCTTGGGATATTAATTTTTCAACACAGCCTTTTTATTATACAGCTAACATTTTTTATTAGAATTTCAAATTACACTTTAACAATAGTTTAGTCGTGAGCTAAATTAATCAATAACAAATTATTTTCGATTTTTTCCACTTATTTAAGCTTTCTTGAGAGAGGGAGAAAAAAAGTAATTGTTTTCATAGCTTCAAGTGGCAGTAGTAATTATAATCCCGTTGCCTCTACTAAACTATGCAATAATTAAATTTTTATGAAAATAAAATAATCCTTATAATCATTTTTCTTAACAAAGTGTCATCACCACTGCATTAAAATTGGAATTATAAATTATAATTATTATGAAATGAATTTGTGTGTTTAGTTGACCTTCACATTCATGACGAACAATGATTCGGTCGCCATTTTGCTGATCGACATTTTATTTCTATAGAACTTTTGAAAACAAATTGTTTTGAAGAGGTAACGTATAATCCCATAACCCCCATACACCGTGGCCACACCTATCCAGTGGCCATGAGATATCCAGATGCTTTCAAATAATGGAAGAAGTTTTCTTTTTTTTAATTTGTATTTTTTTCTTTCTCGATGCCAATCACTTTGGTTCAAGCAAGCATTCTCGTTAGGTTGTTTACGAAACCTAACTTTTTTTCTGCACTTAGGTCGCGTTTTGAATACAAATTTTACATGCCCTTAAAATATGTAAAATGATAAGCCTTGGGGAAGTACAAGGTCCTCGTTAAGTATTATTAAAATATGCGGAAAGAAATTTAAGAAACTTTCCAAATATGACAGTGGCTTTTCAATCTATTGTTACTAAGAATGTTTTTGTTGCTTTCAAAGTCGAATTAATCGCCAGTTTTCTTAATAATTTTAAATTGAAAAATGTAATTATTTTGATATTCTTAACAAAAGTTTTGTAAATTCTAATTCCGCTTCACTTTGACGTATAAAGCCCCACCTGCATGTATTAGTGATTTGCACTTAAAAATAATGAATTCTGGTACCAGTTATAACGCTTTGTGTGACTTTCAATAAAATAGTTTAATATTACCTTATTACGAAAATTCTTTTATATTTATGGCCGGAAAAATGATTTTATCAAGATAGGAATCCTTGTTCTGTATAGAATGTATTACATATGAAAATACAAGAACAGTTTTATGAATAACAGTAATTGTACTCCATTTATTTCTAACAAAAAGTAAAGGTTCTCAAAATGTTATAATTCAATGTCGTTTGTTAAATTAATGGGTGATACAGTATATATGCATAGTATTACGTATGTAAAAAGTGCTCTTTTGCAAAACTTTGTTGTCCTTCATTTAAAAAAATATTTCAGAAATGGTTTGAATAACAGAAGGTGTTATCTCACTTATCAAGACAAATTAGGTGTACCATTTATAAAGCAATTTTGCCTGCAATAAATTGATAGTAAAATTTAATTAGATTTTATTTTGTTGAGGAAATATTAGTTAAAGTAGATTCCATAATTACCTTGATGAATTATTACCTGAAGTGCTATTATGGTGCAGAAGTATGTATAAGAAAGCACGTAGAAAAGCCCTTTTTTATGTTTGTTAGTATAATATCTTTAGAATATTATACTTAGTCAATAAAAATATCATAAGCAACATTTTCAATTCCTATGCTTACATTTATCAAAATTAGAGTCATAAAAAGTTATGGAAATATTCTTATACATTCATAATATAAAAACTGTACGAATAAGGAAACTGTCAGAAATTTGTAGTTGACTGAAAAGCAAACAATACATAACTGACCAAACGAATGAAAGCAAATAATACACACTTGTTTAATCAGTATCTAAAATGATTTAAAAGAGGGGCTGCACAGCGATATATACACTACTGGCCATTAAAATTGCTACACCAGGAAGAAATGCAGATACCAAAATATTTATTGCACAAGTATATTAAATTAGAAATAACAAGTGATTAAATTTTCAAGAAATTCGGGTGCATAGATCCTGAGAAATCAGTACCAAAAACAACCATGCAGTTTCAACACGATACCACAGATCAACTGTAGTGACTGGCATATGGTGACGAGCCAGTCCCTCGACAACCATAAACCAGTCATATTCTATTGGTGAATGATCTGGGGAACGTGCAGACCAAGGTAACAATCGAACATTTTTCGCATCACGGAAGGTCCGTACAATACCGGCAACATCCGGTCATGCATTATCCTGTGAAACTTAGGGTTTCGCAGGACTTGAATAAAGGATAGAGCCACGGGTCACAACACACTTGAAATGTAATGTGCACTCTTCAAAGTGCCATCAATGCGAACAAGAGGTGACCGAGATATGTATCCAATACCACCCCGTACTATTACGCCAGGTGATGGGCCAGTATGACAATGACGAATGCATGCTGCCAATGTGCTTTCACCACAATGCCGCCAAATACGGACGAAACCCTCTTGATGCTGTAAACAAACCTAGATTAATCTGAAAAAATGACGTCTCGCCATGCGTGCTCTCAAGTTCATCGTTGATCACACCATTGACGACGCTTCTGTCTGTGATACAGCGTCAAGCAGCCATGGTCGCCAAGCTGAGAGTCCTTGCTACTGTAAACATCGTTGAACTGTTCACGTAGACACTTGCTGTCTTGCAAACGACCCCAATTCTTGTCTCAGGGTTCGTGGCGTGGCTGCACGATCCATTAAGGCTATGCGGATAACATGCCTGTCTTCTCGGCTATTAGTGATAGAGGGATGTTGAGATCCAGCACGGCTTTCCGTATTACAGTCCAGAACCCATCCATTCCATATTCTGCTAACAGTCATTGGATTTCGATCGACGCGTGCAGCAATACTGTGATATGATAGACTGCAATTCGGGTAAGCTACAATTCGACCTTTATCAAAGTCAGAAACGTGCTGGTACGCATTTCTGCTTCTTACACGAGGCATCGCAACAACCTTTCACCAGGTAACAACATCCAAATGCAATTCGAGTATGAGAAACCGACTGAACAATTTCCTCATTTAAACACATTGTAGGTGTCGCTACGACACCTGCTTTGTCTGAATGCACTGAAAAGCTAATCATTTGCATATGACAGCACCTTCTTCTTGTCGTTTAAATTTCACGTCTGTATCACGTTGCCTTCTTGGTGTATTAATTTTAATGGCCAGTAGTGTATTTTAAATGATACAATGTATGGCTTTTAAGAGTATTTGCTACCACACTGCAGTTAGAGCAACATGTAACGAGTCCAACGAGTATACGAGAACACATGAGATCTTACAGACTTCTTAGAACGATGACATTTTGTGTATATGTAAGCGATTGTAATATAAAGTACTACCAAATATTTTACATACTGAAATAATTCGAATTGCGGAGCCGAATTTGTAAGCATAAAGGCTATTTGTAAGTACATTGGCTAAACGTCACTGCGTTAGAAATGATCACGAGATTGGTTATGATGTTTGAAAATCAAATGTATAGTCGCTATGTTTGGTGTGTGTGTATGGAATACAAGATTTGGAATAGAAATATGCACTGCCTTCGATGGTCTTGATTCTATGAAAAAAGAAAAATCAAATACAGTAATACCTCGACTTACGCTACTCCGACTTCAGTGGTTTTTAAATCTCGTCGATTCGTCTTTTATTTATTTATTTGCCTATCCGTCGCTGAAACTCAGATGGAATTAGTCCCAAAGCCTGATGAAATTGGTAATGTGATTGAAAGAATGTTCGATCTTGGCAGGGGCAAATAAATTTAGAAGTGGATAGGGACTACGTTCAAGAACTGCCGGATTCCCACTATCAGGATCTGACAATTGATGAGCTCATAGAAATACATGAGCAAAAGCTAGACATTGAAGTACTTGAGTCTTTAGACCCAGCTCAATCAGAAGATCAAATGATGGTTGGTAATTTGACAGAAGGCATGAGTTTAATTGAAAAGGGTTGCAAATTTCAGAATATATAGACTCCAACGAAGAGAATATTTTTCTCCCAGCAAAACAAGGAATAATAATAAAAAAAATCATTAGCATGGCTACGAGGAAATTTTCGGGCAGAAAAAAAAGTCCCTGAGCCGTGAGACTACTTTATTAGATTTTATGAAACCTTTAGATCAACAAGAACTTCGGCTCGCGTTTTGTATATATGTGTTATCTGCGATTTTATTATACATTTTATTTTTCTAAATTATTATTTCCTTTCGTCTCCGGCCACAGCTGAAAATAATTTATATGTATTTATATGCCACATTTTACCTGACTTACGTGGTTATCACTCAGTCCCACCTATCACGTAAATTCGGGGTGTTACTGTACCTATAAAATGATAACCAATGCCTTTTTCTGATCTACGCTTGACATCATACTACGGATATAGCCTATATCAAAAATTTAAAGTCTCATTGGCTATTTCTCTTGATCCTATAAGATATTGATGTACATGCTCCCATTCAAGTATTCCCATTATACAAGGTGTTTTTCTTCAGATCTGTAAATCTATTAAGCTGATGAAAAGAATTACCTTCCTATATGTTACCACCATATCTTAAGCATACTTATATCTAAAAACCATGAACTCTTACAACTCTTTATCTATATCTCTTCGTCAACCTCCTTACATTATAGAGAATAATACTCAGCTTGCTTTTGATAAACTACACCACTTGCGTTTGATAACTTCTACGGGAATACGGGCCGTGGGTAGCCTAGTGGTTAGAGCATCGGACTCCAGACCGGAAGGTCTGGGCTAGATGCACGATGTCACCAAATAACCTCCGAGTACATACGGAGTACGTGCTCGTTAAATCAGTGGGTTTGGAAGTCTTGTGGGCAGTCGCAGCTGAAACCACGAGTGCAGGGGACTGGAGAATATTTCCCTCTCCTCCAGTTCCATGCCTAAATTGTGGTGGTGGAGATCGGTGGTGTCACCATCTATCGTAAAGATGTCCAAGCTGTGTTACAGGCACTGGCAACATTCATTCCTTCCCTTCGGGAATTTCATCGAGTCACCCGTATAGTGCTCAAGGCTAAGGCCAACGACAGGCGTACATCTAACCCCTTGCCACGATGAATTTCTTGGTCCTCGATCTGACTACGTCAGACAGGTGGCATGAGTAATAACAACAACTTGCGTTTGATAACTTCTACGGGAATAGGTGGCCTTTTAAAGAAAGCAGACACCTTTAGAGATCAAGAACATTTGCAAATGAGTTTCAAATAAGTATTGTTCTCACAAGATCTGCATATGATGTGGTGTAATGGGGCCTTACCATACCTGTGCTCTCTGCATAAGACCTGCATATCTGTGTGTACGAAGTTCGAATCTTTAACACCTTAAGGAGTCAATCCCCCAAATGTTCCAATAAAAAGCACATTTTTTTATTGCATATAACTAGGCATATACTACTTAATAGAATGCAAAAATGGAAGAATTTTACTTTAATTTTCCATTTTAAAGTTTTCATACATTTTTTTTGTTTTATAATTTTAGAACATTAAAACCCCTAAATGCTTGATTTTATAAGTACATCTACATGTTATGAAGAATGTTTCATGTATCTTAAGAGAATTCCTCTCATATTCAGCCAAAATAATTAATGTGGTCCTGACAACATAAGCAATATCTTATAGCGTTAATAGAAGTTCCAGAAACTGTTTCTCACATAATTTACTTTAAAGATTCCTATTATTATCAGAGCTTTCGTTAAATTTTTTACCATTCTAAGACAAATAAAAATTTCAATTTCAGTGACAATAGAATAATTTTTTAGATAATAGATAGAGAGTATTAAGATTCAACTGAGAACGAAATTACGCATAAACGTATATTTTTTCTTTTCAAATACTGTTATCAAGGTATTGGACCTAATGATGTAAGTTTGCTCTCAAACACAAGAAAAAATTTAAATTGTTTGCAATACATATGGTAAAAATGGAAGCATTTTTTAAAATTTATTGCTTTGAATTTAACTGAAGGAAGCACGAAAGCATTTTTAAAGTTACATACACACACAAACATTTTTGACATTAAGTAAATTTAATTAGAAAACATATCTTTTTTTTTAAACCAGAAAATAGCAAGAAACGGAAATAATTATATTAATTAATTTATCGCAGCAAATAAGAGAAAACGTGACATATTATCATAACTGTAAAATATTTTTATTTTGAATTTATGTAGATTAATAGACAACACTAATTCCTTTTGCTGATATTTAACTACAGTATAAAAGAAATAATTTATAAACATTTTTCATGCAATGAGCAAAACTTGCTTTTGCATCAAGATAGGTTCCAATAACTCATTCTATCCAAATTAATAAAAAATATTTTCGATCCAACTTAATCAGAGCCTTAATCAGTTCGCTCCTACTGGGTGGATATCCACATTTCGCGAAAACAAAGGCATACGTGAGTAGACCCTGACAAAATCGTGCTTCATTTGTGGGTAATTTCCACCAAATCGGAAGTCACAATCTATGCTGCAGAACATTCTTCATTGTTTGACGTCATTCCAGTACATTAGAACAATGCATTTATGAGGCTTCCGTGGAAGTAACTACAGTTTTGCGCAACATTCCACCATGTCCTATCGAATGGATCTAACCCACAAATTGAACCGCTTTACCTTGAACAGGATTAATCTTCCGATTCGTCCACCAGCAGCGAGTTGTCATTTTTTAACACCTCCACACGACTGCGTGAGCTACCGACTCGGAAGCTTCGATTGTTTAGCGGGACGTAATCTCTTCATCAGAGAGTGGAAAAATGGTAATAGCTTGTTAATTGGACAAGGGGAAAAGAAAGCAAGAGGATTGTTTTTTTCTCTGATGTAATGATTCCCCTTGCACCAACGCAGATCTCTTTTTCTCTCTCTCATTCTTCAGGCTTCTGTTTTGTTTCTGTTGGCAGGTTTGTGGGCTACTGTTAATGTGAAAGTGGATGTAATGGGAAAAAGATTAGGCAGAACAAGGAATGTCACGCTCGAGATTTAATCTGGTGCAGGATCGATAATTCTTTTGCTGTACCCTCATTTGCATGTGATGCAAATGACAGGAAAAAAGTATGATTTTTTTCCAAGATTCGAAAAGTAATTCCAAAAAGAATATAATTGCAATTGGAGCAATATTTCAGATAAAAAAGCAATTTTGACGCGGTTTAAATGATTCTGATCAACAGTATCAGAAAATTATAATATACATTACTTCACTTTAGTTCAGTGCTTCTCAAACTTTCAATACTGGCGACTCACTTTTCAATCATAATTTTTATCAATACAATATACAATATACAATAATAATGCATTGAATGCAATAACAATGCACTTTGACGCTAAAGCTACAGTATGATCTTAATTATAAACAATACAAATTAAAAAGTTAAGTATATTAAATTTTATATATGTTACTTTTAAGTAATATATATTTTATTTTTCTTTCTCGAATTTTCAAACTGGAACAGATTGCAAAATGCGGTGGCGCTTTGAAGACAAAATATAGATCTCAGCCAAATATAGAAAAAGTACTCAAAGTGTCAATTTCTAATCGTAAACCTTCCTTTGAACAATTTTCCTCTGCAATACCAGCCCATGGAAGTAGCTAATACTTATTAAACTTGCTCTTAATTTAGTATTAATAAATTAGTAATAAAATACCTTGTGCAGCACTGATACATTAAAAGTATACTGTCTGAAGTACCCGCTCTTCGCACACGATTTCATTTTTTAAAAACTAAAACATTCTTCATATAATATCTGAATTGTCAGGAGAGTAAACCTAAATGCACGACAATGTTTACGAAAATGTAAAATGATTATTTAAAATGAATGCTCATATTATAATTAATTTTAAGCGAACTGTGTGTGTAATTTTAATTAAAAATCTCTCATCATGGGATTACAGCAAATCAAATAAAAGTAGATGGTATGTATAAATTATATCAGAGGGCATTTTTTATTATGTCTGAAAGTATTTTGTTTTAATTCACTCTAGAGAGTAAATTAAATATTTTTTAAAATCTTTTATTTTCGATATGCTCGCCTCCCACAGTTTGAGAAACACTGCTTTAGTTTAAATAAATTTTGCTACAATATTGAATATCATAATTTGATAATAACTTATAACTGTATGATATTAATAGCTAATATGCACAATGGCACAGTATGAGGGTAATGAAATACAAAAAAAGTTACATATTCCCACAAAAACAATATATATAAAAAAATCACATAAAAATTAATATAACTGCTAAATAAATAACAAGAAACAAATAACTATCTTTTCACTTTATTTGTGAAAAATAAATTTTGCCTGAATGCATTCGACCCTCCCTTGATCAGAATTGTTGTAAAATTGAAAGTTGAGACTAATAAAATATAGATATTTTGTTCTCTTGCCTTTATAAAGAATTAATTTTTTGAATAAATAACATTCCTTACTGCTAAAGATTTTTCTAATGTTTCCTTATTTTATTATAAAAGTATGAATTCCCACATTACATTTTCAAAAAATAATCTCCTTGAGATTTAAGGTTCACGAAATTATTTAACAGTGATAGTTTTTGGGAGTACAGAAATGATTACTTAAGGTATCCGACTACGTTCGGAAACATGATTTTAAAAAAGCGCATAAATGGATAATTTTCATGATATTTAGTGTCACTTAGATTAGAATACATGTATAAAATTGTTTTAAGGATATATTTTTTGACAAAAAAATTTTATTTAAATACAATATTTTGACAAAAAATTAACTTAGAATAACCTTTTTTCAAAATGTTCTCCTTTTGTGAAAAATACTTCTATTATAATAATAGTTTGCCTGTATATAGCTCAGATCTCTGTACAGAGGCTCAACTACGATTTTTGAAAAATTCACGTTATTTTCAGAGTTACAACCCATTGAAATAATTATCGACGTTTTTTTCTTAAAATTTTTCCCTCTGTTGTCGTAAAACATGGATAAACCCACTTCTAAGTTATATATTTCAAAAATTTTAGTTGGGCCTCTGTACAGAGGTTTGAGCTATATTCAGGCAAAATATTATTATAATAGAAGTATTTTAAAAGGAGAATTTTTTAAAAAATGGTTCATTCTATGTTCATTTTGTCAAAATATTAACTTAAATAATTTTTTGTAATACTATTCTTAAAATATTTTATTCATTTTCTAATCTAAGTGACACTAAATATCATAAATATTATCCATTTATACGCTTTTGCAAAATCACGGTTCCAAACGTAGTCGGATACCTTAAGTTCTGCAATATTCTTGATCTACTGATGATGCATTGCTCGAATTTGCTCACTCTGAAATCAAATACAGACATTCGTTTTGAAATGGTTTAAATTGCAAAATTTTTCCAAAAGTTAGTGGTAATATTATAAAAAAGTAACATCCCCATAAATCGTTATATAAAAAAAGCAAAATTTTTTAGGTTGTTTGTGTTTTTGGGGAAAAAGGAACTTGTATTTTTTTATGCCCCTTATATGTTGTCACTTTTCCTAAAATTTTTGGCATTGTCGTCGGGTTGAACCTACTTTGAAATTACACTGACAAAAAATGCAATTACCCTTTTTATGGTTTTTTTGATGAAACTTTTTTCAGTTTAGTTCAGATTTTATATTTTTTTAAATGAAATTTTTTTAATTATCTGATTACACAATGATGCAAGTATCCCTTTTTCTTTTTTTTTTTTGGGGGGGTTTTTTAACTTCGATAAGCGTGGTGTTGTTCCCTCGGGATGCAGCGGAGATTTTTCTCTTTTTCGATCCTTTTTGCTGTTATTCATCTCTTCCTGTATTTTGTATCTTTTAAAAATTTTAGTCCGGATCATGGTGTATTTTTTTTCTAAGTTGTAAGTGTTCGCGCGTAGGAAAAAAACTCGTTTGGGTGAAACTAACAAAAACAAAAGCCTATACCAACTACAGGCTGTGAATAGTCCTAAATATGTAAAATACAATAGCGAATAAAGCAACACAGGTCTCAACTAAAAATTACATACTACTTTTTTTTTTTAAGGTTTTAATTTATAACCGGAAAAAAAACAAAAAAAATATTCTATCACATCAAGTTTCTTTTGAACCCCAGTTTTTGGTTCATTTAGACGAAATTTTTAACGTAAGTGATCTAGTATTTTATTTATTTTTTTAAATTGCCATGGAAACAGGATTTTATCGCATTAATTTTATTAATTATGGTTGTACTCAAGAAAAACAAATTTTTTTAAGAATGGTGAGAAAAGGGAAATAGAAAAGGGGGGGAAACACACATAGGTGACGTTGAAGGATAGAGGACCATATCGAAACATATCTAATTTGTTTACAGTAAATTTTTAGGAATGTTTCCAATCCGATTGAGCATACTTCTTGTTTTCTGGGCAAAAAGAAGTGCACACAAACTAGCTTTTTTGATTATATCGTGTTTCAATAAGCTAAAAAACTCCACTACCTCGCTCATTTTTAAAACCCCCTTTTATACCCACATTCAAAACATTACTGGCTCGTGAGTTTTTCTTTTTTTTTCTAAAAGTTTGGTTTGTTCTCTGGGCAATTTTTTCTTATTTCAGGTACTTTCAAAAGAAAAGTCAATAAAGAAACAAAAAAAATTTTTAAGAAAAACTTATTTTACTTAACTACAAATTTAAAATTTTGGTATCAAGACAAAGCATGGGGTTTTAAAAAGGGTACCTCCCCCTTTGGGTAATATCAAAATGGGCGGAGGGAGGTAAAAAATTACTTCCCGAACAATTTCAGCTCATATTCTTCTGTTGACGGGACCCCAAACCTTTTTCCCGGTAAGGCAGTGCTTCTCAAACTTTCTATTTATTTTTTTTCATAATTTTCATCGCGCCCCCCCCTTGCAAATAACAATCTTTAATTCAATAATATATACTTTGACGCTAAACCAATATGTTTTTTGCCCGGCCACCGGGGTATATATACGTCTCACTCAATCATGGTTAAATGCCCCAGGAAAATACGTCTTTTCAAAATACTATCTTTTCTGTGCACTGCTATCCATAAAATTATTACGAAAGGGCCAGGGAAAGCAGTAAAAAAATATAATTTCCCTCTGTTTTATTCCTTTTTCCCCCAATCGTCAGATACATGCGCCTACGTAAAAAAGGAGGCATTGGGGAC